>JAOBRC010627007.1:0-10807 GCA_027575255.1 Scolionema suvaense
TATGGAAATATTCATTGGAAATGGGTTCACAAACCATTTCAGCATGACTTAAAAAATGACTACGGAGTTCCTTTAAGATAGGATAACACATAAAGCAGCGAAGTCACACGAAGACAGTTTGTGCACAGGAGAGGTGGCATGTACGAGTTCAAGCATTATATTGGAAAATGTATTGTTTCTCACTAACAAATGCTCCAATTTTTTTTTACCCGGTTGCAGTTTGACAACTAAATTATCTCATCCTTTGCTTGTGGTAGTATCTTGCGTTAAGAAAGCAACAGGGCGCATGCGTGCGCAATATGATGTAAATTGATGGCAGACAGCGCTTTTTGACGCCTGTTACGCTTCAAGCTCAGGAAACTTCCTTCGTGAGTCGTTTGCGATTTTTTCGGAAACAGATTGTTAATGCGATGGTGCTCGGTACGGTATATCCTTGAAGCATTCAGTTTTACGACTACACTTAACAGTTGCCACCATAGCTGTAACTCCAACACGAAGCAGATAAGGAATGAGTAGTGATGCGGTACTTGTGCAAATTAAATCTAAAACGATTAGTTCAGAACGATCAGGCACGGTCCTCAACGATTATGAACGGTGGCTGTCTTTGAAGAGAACGATTATGAACAGGGGCTGTCTTTGAGAAGAACCATTAAGAACGGCAGTGAACGTTAGGCTCTCATGCAGAATGATTGCATTTGTCACAGCTTGCGGTCAATGAATTGAGAATTTTCTGTATCGAGCAAACATAAACAAATATATAGCTTACCTTTCCACAAATTGTAGGCCCAGCCACCGAATTGTCTTTGGAAGCATCAAGAAAGCAAGCTTCACACTATTTTATGCTGAAGTCTTGAGATTGCAGAGAGGTTTATAAAAATATAGATTTTAGCTTCTTCTGTTCGTATGGCACTTTACAGTAACAGATTTGAGATTCTGAACAGAAATAAAAAATAAGGAGACACAGTGAATAAGAACAAACCCCGTCGGAGGACAAGAGACAAAGCAAAGCAATGCGGTAATCAGCCAGAATTGAATATTTATTTCAAATTTCTATTTCTTTTTGCAGGCACCACTAATTTCAGATGCAATGGCAAAGCCACTTGAAATCAAACCATGCACTCCTTTCATGTCTACTATGCCTATGGGTTCTAGAAAATTTCTCGGCTACCGGCAAAATTTCATAAACAAAAATGGCAAGGAATGAGAGCGCTCGGAATGCCTGGATATCATTTGTGAACAAGGAACTTTAGCTACAATTTGAAAAGTACTGCTACAAACATAGCTTACAATGTTTCAGCGTGCAGTAGCAGCACATAAGAACTACTGTTAGCTACCATTCTGCATCGTTTCATAAACATTCTTAATCGTTTTCTATGACAATAGAAACGGACCAAGTAAGCCAATAATTGCTGTCAGATTATAAATAATCCGAAGAGAAGAGGATAGCAACTGGGTTTAGTGGAGAACAAAGGACGTCTGAAGCAGGAGCAGCTACCGTTTCCTTTATTAGAGCCATTGTGTCTGGTGAATGTGTGACTGTCATTCCGTTCTGTTTGCAGATGTATTGTAGCAATTAAAATCCAAACGGAGGGTTTTGCCATGGAGGGTCACATTTTTCAGGTGTAATGAGGTCCCATGCTGTTATACTTCCTGTCCTTTCATCGACAGAGTTGTTCCTGGTCAGTAGGTGAGAGTGGCAGGCTTTACTTGTCCCTCTCTGAGGTATTGTACTCCCATATGCATTTGCGAAGACTCTATGTTGTGTCTTTCAGTACACGTAGTGTTTTGTGCTTTCCTCATTGTACTTGCTGGCTTTGCTGCTCACTTGTCACTCTACGGCGGACAGAGGGCTTGCGAGAAAGAGGCCTGGGCCATTTTTGTTATTGACTCAGTGGTTGGAATTTTTTTGTTTGGAATACGTTTTTGTGTTAGAATAAAATTGAAGGGATGTTCGCATTGGTGGTCATGGTGGGATATCGACTAGCAACCCTTGATGTGCGATGCAAGCTTGATAACCCTTGATCAAGGTTACGAGTTTTTTCCTGATGAGGAGTCGGATAAGGAAAGGTAAATGTGACGCTCTCCGTACGTAGGGTTAACTTATGACTAAAAAGGGGTTAATTTGTGACAGATGCTTTTCTGAAGTACATATTTTTGCATTGTTGTTTTCCGTAGGGAAATTCATGACTTCCACCTCCCACTTTTGACAAAAGGTTGATAGTTCCTAAATGGCAACAGCTTTGGTCATGAATTTGGACGCGTTGTGCCCAAGTAAATTTCGGGGGAGGCGGGAGCGAGAATGGAAGGGGGTAATTTTTTATGTTGAATATAGACTGGTAGGGGTTTCAAAAGTTTTTTGAGTAGACGGTGCAAGTGTGTTAGTAGACGGTCAGGGATATTCAGAAATTGTGTTGGTCATGGTAACACCTGAGCCAGCCTAGTTGGTGAGAAAGGCAACTGGGGGTTGTACGGGGCGTTGTAAGCCCCCTGCTGTATCCAGGGCAAAGCCCTGGAAGCTTAAGCTGATTTTGTAGTTGAAGATGACCAAAGCACCTACTGAACTGAAACCTTGCACACAGACAGCAGGCGTTTGCTAAAAACGACAGTCACACTTGATACAAAAATATTCTGGTAAGAAATTTCAATGTGAAGTAGTTTCTGTGAAGGAAACAATTAATGAGAGAACCATTTGCTCAAGCTAGCTAGTTAGCTATGTTTGCGAAATGTTTAGTCCAACAAGTAAAACTTCTCAGAGCGACGAATGGTCCATGACGTTCGGTAGTGGTGCCATCTTGGATAGAAGCAGAATCTACCGCTGACCGACAGCAAATCGCCGCTGTTTCAAGCTTGATGGACAACTACAAATACTGATTGGAAGACCGTAGGGAAGCGGAAGCTGACTAAAGTTACTAACTAAAAGCACAACAAAAAATGTATTAAAAAAAAACTTAAATGTACGGGAGGGAAAATCAAGTGAGAGCAATGCCACCAGTAAACAAAGTAGCATGACCTTCGCAGACCTGCTGCCAGCCAGTCGTGTTGTGATAGGAAAGAAGATGATCTGCGGCCTTTACTAGCGAATCTTCCGTAAAGTGCGACATTTTATAGAGTTTGGCACGGAAAGTAGCCGGAACAAATTTCCAATTTCTCAAAAGTAGCCGGCTCACTGTGCCGGCGGCTGGCTGCTTTTGAAACCCCTGGACTAGGGTTAACCCTATTCTGTATGGGGTCATTTTGGCCTTAGTACATATGGGGGGGGGTTGATTCTGCCCCCCCCCCTAGTATTTCCGGATTAGCTGTAGCTATGATCACCAAACTTGATACAGTGATAGACCAACACGTAATGAACAATTTGACATCGTCATAACTTATGCAGCCTCATTAATTATTCAGTGATGTCATCATAATTGGTAGTGGGTGCCTAATTATGCCAAATTTAAAAAATTTGCATAATTAATTATTGTTAACGCAATTTTGCTTGTGTTACTTTCCCATGGGCCCTAATGACTAAAAATAGGCTTAAAGTCCCCAAACTTCTTCATTTTCAGCTATTTGATGGAGTTTGTGTTTTGATAATTAAGAAAATTAGTAGCTTGTCACGTGACAAAAGGCTGATATCTTGTGAACGAGTGAACCAAATTGCACCACATCTGGCCAGGATATGCGTAGACTCCTATAACTAAAGCCTAGAAAAAGCAAGTTGCATGCCGGTGCTGTTTTTGACATATTTTCTAAAAACCCGAGGGCCTCCATACGGAATAGGGGTAAGCCCAGAACTAATGATTGCTATTTCGCATCATGGGGGAGCTAACAACTCTCATACAAACAATTTATACATAACAACTTTTACAAAGTCCCAATCACTCTGTTATTTACTGTTAACAATAACTGACCCAGAGTGAAATGTGCAGAAAAGAAAGAAATGAATTGGAAAGATAAAAGGAGTAATGTGGTTCAAATAATGCTTCTTGTAAAACTTCTGGAATAGCTTTTAATCATTGAAAGAAAAAATTTTGATCGATTTAATCGATTCGTAGAACATCGTACAATCATCGAAATATCCTTCTAGACAGCAGGAAAGACGGGTTGGACAGCAGGAAAGACAGGAAATAAGACGTAAGTATCAAAGTACACTGAGAGTACCATAGAAACATATCTAAGTACTTGTGTGTAGGATAGCATAAAAAACTACCCTATTACCCTGCACACAGGCACACCCCACTTAAAGGCGCATGCGGCTAAATCCGGGAGCAAAGCGCATGCGCCTATAGGCCGTGGAAATGGCCATGAGTTTCAGGTCTTATTGATGCATTAAGGGCTATACGCAAATAGACTTCACCATTGTCCTGTTGCGTAAAGTCCCCAGCTAAACACAAAAAGAAAACCACAATAGCACTCACTGTCTTCTGTTCGCTCTTTTTGAGTAGTCTTCCACAAGCGTTTGGCTTGCACTTTCTCCGTCGTAAGTTTGGGTACCTTATGGTAGATGTATAGGTCAATAGATGAAAATGCTAGTTGATCTGTACCTATGTATGTAGTTTTCCATACTCTTCCCACGTCTTGCTTCGTCTTCACAATAGGCCAATTAGTAAAGGCATGTGCGCTTTTACCCATTTTTACGCTTTTAATAAATAAAAGAAGGATGGTTTAAAAACATTAATGTAATCTGCATTGTATAGTTTCTGACTGTGGGCCAAATTTAATTTAACTCTTCCCTCCAAAGCCTCGTATTGTACAGGAGATACTTTGCATATTTTCATTTTGATCTCCTGGTTTGAAAGAAGAGAAAAAGGAAGCACCATGACATTTCCCAGGAGCTTGTCCTATCATTTCCCCGTGCCTTTGCCATTTTATTATTTTTATTCAGAGAACTCTATTAGATGCTTCCACCTCATTCGAGGAGCTCACTAAAAATTGACACTGGTCATAATTAAAGACTGCTGAAAAGTGTGTTGATTATGCTTTGTTTTAGAGCGCAAGATTCAAGAAGTTGCTATAGAAGTTTCTTCGAAGTTTGACTATTTCCATTGCTCCTAACATGAGACAAATGTCAAGGGTCATGGTTTCTTTTACAACTGAGCGCATAATTGAAGGAAATCATTTTGTAGTGATTTTGTGATGTAACATATTCCACCCGCACAGCAAATGAAGCAAAACCAGCCTTGGGCACTAGATTCACTCTCAATAGTACTTGCATAAACATATAACTAAATTTTTAGCCTTTGTATATGACGTCACGCATAATTAACACTTGGCAATGTGTTCTGCAATGTTGATATGACATATTTTAAGAATGACGCGACCTTTTTCTACAAAATAAGGATGAGGGTCCCTATTTTTTCTAAGGTCTTTGCCCGTGCTTGATTTGAATATTAAGTGATGTGACAGACACATGGTACCTCCTCAATTACTGACCAATCTAAGCAAGTGGTTCTCAGGCTTTTTCAACTTGCATCCACGCTATGAGCGTGGATGCACCGTGAATGAAAATATCCTTTTGCACCCATGGAATTTCGCTTGTGCAGGCCATTTTGGTGGCAACAGTTGGCATTTCCATTGTTAAGCTAGCAACTATGCGTGACCTTGGCGCATACTTTCTCCTTTTCTCACTGCCATCAAGTCATTTAATCTCTTGGTAAAATTTTCACAACAACAAGTACTATTTAATTATTTTTTATTACTTCTGTGTCACCCTCTGCCATCGTCACACATGTTTTCACACAATGGACACTGCATGCCCTTGTGTAGTTGTGGCCTTATTGGTCAGCATTTGTGGAGTCTAATAAAAATGGTACCCTGCTGCACTCATCTTTCTTTCAAAGTTTCGGACGAAAGGACGTAGACTGTCTGTTTTTTATATATCCTCATTCCTTTGGTTCTGATAAGCAGCGTTTAGGATGGTACTTTAATTCATTTGAACTGTGAGTAATTGTTCTTGCTGCTGAGTATAAACACCTAACCTTATTAGCAGTCAAGTGGAACAACATTCCGGACTCAAGCCATATTTTTTTTCTACCTGCCCAACGCTCTGCATCCTTTTTGATGGGAGGCATGATATTCAAAAGGAATGATATTATTGAATCGCAGGCTGATTACAACCCTAAAATGATCTGAAGGCGAGAGCTTTCAGGGCTCTGCCCTGGACCCATCATGATGCCTCAAAACGCTCCCTATAGAAGCCCCAGTCACAAAGAAAGGCGGCTTTGCTCCACTCCACTGCCTTGCATTTTTGTGGATTCAAACAATTTCTCCAAAATCTCATTGACCTTGCCTGCAATTTGGGAAAGCCTGGTTCTGAGAAGAATGGTGGAGTTCCTTTTGTTAAACTCAGGAGTTTGGTTGGAACTATTCCCAGGACAGCTCTCCGGAAGACAATATGTGGTTTTTCTTGTGGACAGCCGCATTTTCTAAAGTCTTACCTTGGCAGCAATTGGAAGTGATTGTGCCACAATTTGTCGACACCTAGCAACCTTTTTAGCAAATTGTGTAACCAATAGGTTGCCAATGTAATGAATCTAATTACAGGAAGAGAGGTTTCAGGGTTTTGTTGTTTGTATGCTAAGTGTGACAAAACCATGGCTTGGGAATCAGCTATTAGGAATATTTGTGACTGAAACATTTTTGTTGAGGTGAATGTCTTGAGTAATTGTGTTTCAGGTGTGGAGATCTCATTGGCACGGATTTCCAGTATGCAATTTCAAGTTTGGGACTTCTCTGGAAAGATGAGCAAACGCACTGGCTTCCGCGTCGATGTTGTGGATTACACAGTCGCAAATCAGTGCTTCATGTCTCGCCATCATTCACTCTATGTATTAGTCTTTGATCTTTCTCTTGCTTTAACTTCCTGTGAAGAAACCATTTTGAAAATCCAGTATTGGTTCGACATGTTGGTTGCCCTGGAAACCAGCACTGGTGATAATAAAAACAGCAAGATACCAGTTATCCCTTTGGGTACGAAGGTTGACTCGCTTGGTTTGAGTGACGAAGATGTGCTCAATTTTCAAAAGTGGCTTTCAGATCGAATTAAGCATCTGGCATCCTCAAAAAGTGCCTATCAAGACTACTTGAGGTTCCCTAAAGGAATGGTTCTTTTCATGAATGCTGTAGAGCCTTCACATTCACGAGGTCAGCGTTATTTTGTATTGCGAAAGTGATCTCCTGGTAATTTTTAAATCATATCTCTCCTTTTTTGTGTCATCTGTCTGCTCTGTTTGTGTTTATCGTGGTAAATGCATGATGCAACTTGAATATGGACGTTGCCCCATATTCACTGGCTGACGAATGTCAAGCATTGTGGCAAAACAAAGGGATGGGAGTTAAATTGCGGAATGGTTTTCTTGACACAAAGTTTATCACGAAAAGAGAACTACAGCTCTAAATATTTAGTAGACATATTTAGAGAATTCTTTTCCTATCAGGCTGTTCGTAAAAAAGTATGCGTTTCCGGCTACACGGCCAGTCCTATTTTCTGAGAGAAAAAAAGTTGTCCGACCTGCGGAAGCTCTGAAAACGCCATCATTCCTTTTTTTTAAAATAAAATTATTCTTCTGCCCCACAATTTTATTTTCACATGCTGTGGTCCGTAGCAACAACTGCCTCACACAAAGTGCCGGCATATAAAATGGTTCACGCACCTTCGTAAATGTAAGTGGTAAATTAATAACTCTATTTGCCCCGTTCCACGTTTTACACCTCCTTCCACACGTGGCATCCATGCTCGCATGTCTTACAATACAATGATGTTCAGCAAGCTATAAAGTTTCTGCTGGTAAGTTCATCCACAGCGATTTAGCAAAGGCAAGAAAGAATGCGTCAGAGGTGGATGAGAAAACTGTTTGCATCTGGCAGGACGGTTGGTAGATCTACTAGCTGCCTAAGCCAGAATATATAATATTAGAGTAGTAGATAAAGTGTAATTGATTGTTTGGTTTGATGAGAAGTTTGCATACAGGAGGAACATCTTACTTGTGGCAGCAAACGGTCATGTTTGGCTGTAGCTAGATGCCTTAGCTAGAATCAAGCGGCAAAAAATGGTTAGTTGTTTATTTGACTAGTCGTGTTGGGTGTTATGACCACCTGAGCTGAACTTTTCGCATTTCATTACCTGAATGGCTGCTAATGCAAATGGGTTATGAGGATGCAATGCATAGCATCTTTCTATTGTATGCAGTACATGAGTCATCAAAAGACAGTCTAGTAGTTTGTTTTCTGTTGTTCTCCATATGACCTTAGATCACTCACAGAGAAACCCTCTCTGTTGGGAATTTTTTTCTTTTAGTAAATTGAAGATACCGCCTTCAAGGCTGAGCCATCATTCTAGCTAACACCATGGGTCAATGCTTGTTGCTTTTTACTTTCTTTATATACTTTTCCGTTACCCCTTTATTTCACGCTATCACATTTAATGTCAGCGAAGAACTTGGAATGAACTTCTTGCACCTGCCAGTGAGAGAATAGAGAATATTTGTACTTTTGTTCTGAAAATATTTTTCATTATAGGGAAACTGTTTGGCCATGCAAAATGAAAACTAGTCTTCTAGGATGTATTTTGGGGTTGAGAGAAGTCCTATAGAACTACAGAATAACTCATCCCGTCAACCATACATTTTCCTGAGTTTCTGGTGAACACATTTTTCTGTTATTTTCATGATGTTTGAAATCTAGAAATGTAGGATGTAACCCTGAGTGGAACTCTCTTTTGTATATATTGGAGGAAGTTTTTCTGGGTAGGGTCATAAGCGATTGAAAATTTTTACATGTTCTTCGATATTTTTAATGCCATTCTGATTTTGACATAGATGCAAAATTGCACTGTGACATAGACCTACATATGACTGAAATCTATATCTAATATATATCTATATCTATTTGTTTTAGTGGATGTCTCCTTGCATTTCTGACCCCTCTTCTGCAGAAGGGGGTGGGGTGGGGTAAGGGGTTACAAAGGGACGCATTTTCAAATTATGAAAATTTGAGGTAAGCCAAAGGCCTGTTGTTTATAGAGGCACGATTTGTCCCAATGTCATGAGCCTAGGCAGAAAACTTCGAGCAGGCATGTTGACAAATTTCAGGAAGTCCATTAAACATTCCAGCATCAAAGCCCAATCAAGAATTTCGTTTTGCTTTGATGACTCTCCATTTCAAGAAAGATCTCATATGCAGTAAGAACCTTTGTACATGGCGTACATCGAAAATGTTACTATTTCATTGTGAGTGCAGCTCTTAAATGTTGATGGGAACCAATACGGTGATCAGAATTCCTACTGGATATGCCACTAAATTTTGTTGAAGAAACTCTAACTGAGATGTTCCCTTTTTCTTACATTGTGGGAATCAGTGAAGCAAGATAGTGGACCAAAAATTGTTTGTCTTTAACAAAGGAAGTCATCCTTTAATTGTTGGTCGCATTCTGAGTGTTGTTGTGCTTGCTGCCCTTTGCTGGGAATAGCAAGGTAAAAGCAGCCATTTTGTTTTCCATTTAGCATACAAACGTTTGAAGAAACTCATTCTTGACATGGCCAAAGATGTCAAGACTTCAGATGGTGTTCCTGTTTTGGGTCAAATGGTTCCTCCTTGGTATCTTTCTTTGGCTAAGTGGATGGAAGCTAAGAAAGTCGAGTTAAGCTCAGCTGTCCCCATTGTTAAACATGCTGAACTGAGGTCTTTCATCATGGAGTTCAACAAAGGATTGAAGAATGATCGTCAAATTGACATGGAAAGGGATCTCCCATCTGCGCTGTTGTTTTTATGTAGATCAGGTATTTGTCTAGTAATTTTTTTCCTGCATGCTTGGATATTGTCTTGGAGTTCTGTCAACTGATATTAATGCCTGTTTTGAAACTCATTAACATCGACGGTTTCCCGAAATGTTTGAAATTGACATCTAACATCTTAAGATTTCCCTTAACTATTCAAGAGCTACGAGGACAGTGCTTCTTGTTGACCAAATCGTTTTGCCAGAAAAATTGAAATTTAGTTTTGTGTTAAATTCAGGCTAAGATAAGACTGTGGTGTTGATGTCTTGAATATGGAAAATGAATGATCGGGAAATTTAGCAAAGTGCTTAGGAATTTTAGTGCCATTCTTAAGAACCTAATATCAAAAGTTCTCTGTCACAAAAATCCTGAGAAGATCTGAGTGGACCGACAGTTTTTATGCGAAGAGATAGTATGTTCCCGTGCTTCTGTCACCATTCTCAAGCTACAAATAATTGTAAAACCTTGAACTGTACAAAAGTTCTAGCTGTATACTCATACAGTGACTAACTATCCTAAATTAGGCTGCGACCGCATTAACATTTATGAATAAAGTTCCTCAAAGATATTCAAAGTAGAATAGCGTTATCTTATTCGAATGTGACTAGCAGTGAGTAGTTCTGAGTTATTCAGCCTTAAAGCAATATACCGCTCTAAAGCAGTATTCTCCGTGGTGTTTTAGATTTTTGAAAAAATATGAACACTTGCTTTTATTTGAGCAAAAAAGCTTAAGCTGTTCTTCTGCAATGTCACTTCAACGTTTGAAATTTTCCATTGTGGCTGTGATTCTCAACTTTGGACCATTTCTAAGGATTGCGGCTTTCCTAGCAACTGAACTTTTATAGGGTTTGTTTAAAGGAAGGATAGTGTCAAAAACGAAATTTTGGCAGTGGATACCTTACTAGCTGGAGCACGCCAAAACGTGACATTTAGGTTTTATTTCATGGCAAAAGCTTGTGTAGTTTTGGAGATATTAAGCCTCAAAGTTCAGCAGCTACCATCTTGCCTGTAATTATGCATGATGTCACTTGTGTACCACTCAAATTATCCAA
>JAOBRC010627118.1:0-10807 GCA_027575255.1 Scolionema suvaense
AGAATACGCGTTGATAAATTCTATGAAGGTAGACTAAAGCTCAGTAGCAGAAATGTTTCCTTAAAAATGTTATTTTATCATATTTGACCCGGCGGGCAAAAAAGCCCCCCCCCCCCGCCTGGGATAGGGTTAAAAATTTTCATTTTTTGGCATCCAAAAATGCAAATTCTGTTAGTTCTACCTTACTTCTTAACACGCTCGTAATATCGCTGCGCAAAATAATTAGGGAAAATTAATTGAATTTAACTGCTTATATTGTGTTTACTTATTAAAGAAGTGCACTGAGACCAAGGTAATGGCCTATGGTACCCCTTCAGCACTGCTGCATTTTTTTATATTTGTTCATCAGAAGAAAAGTCTTTCAGAATACACGTTTTTCCATAAGAATGTACCATTTTAGATCAAGGCTTCTATCAGCGTTAGATCAGAATGAAGTCTAAAAATGCTCTTAGCTCGTTCTTAGGTACAGTACCGTGTAAAATATGTTGAGAATTCCCCCTTTCCCCCTCGCACAACGTTGATTTGAGCTTTCAGCTTCCACGCTGACTCTTACCAGCGGGACAGCAACATTGTATAAGGGGGGAGGGGTCTGGAGGGATATGTTAGGCTGCCGATGCTATCACCGACAGTAAATTCTCATAATTTTTGCACGGTATTGTAGCTTCGTTTTATGGAAATTCTCTATAGCTGCCAAATATCACAGTTTTGGTACTCAATCGACAGAAATTTAGCTGGACTGGAAAAACATAATGCTTGACTGCGAACGTTTTTCTGATATAAGCCTTTGGTTTTCTTCGCATGTTTATATTTTGTTTTATGAAAGCCTTTCGTTCTCATAAACTTTGTTCTTGTAGAAAAAAAGTGTACTCTTGTTCCAAAGTAAGCAAATCAAAACTGTTTAAACTTAAAATAAAAAGTCTAAGTCTCTTTTGTAATCTTCCGTTTAAGCTAACGCTATCTCATTCAACGAGCGAATGAATGATCGACGCATTGAGTTCAGCCTCCAAACCTGCCTACCAGACCTGCGCTTTCTGTTCACGAAGCACTTCAGGCTAAAGCTGGGCGATACTGTTTAAATATATGTCTCGCTCCCAGGCCGGCACCATGTTGGTCATAATATTTCGCCAAAATGCCTTTTAGCATGGTTTTCGAATTGTCCACTCTATTCAATCAGTGTTCACTTGTTGATAGCGTCTGTTTAAACATCGTCAGATCACCTCCAAAAACCTGCACTAGCAAATTTGAGAAAATTGCCACACCAAAAAAAAATTTTGTATAAACGTTTTGCATAAACTGGTTATCCTTGTTAGCTGATCTAGAATCATAGACAAAAGGTGTTGAAATTTTATGTTTTCCTACCCAGATTGTTGGTCACTACACCTAATTCTCTGGATCGGTCCATGGACAATGATAAGTCATGTGTTGTTATATTTACTTGTGTAGCAGTGATGCACGATGAAATAAACTGAAATATTGTTTGAAGGACCGCATTTTTTCTGCTTGAGTCTCATCAATGGTGTTCAAGCTAGCGTGTTCAACAAAATTTTCCTCTATGATTTCATTTGTTGCTTGAATAGAACATTTGCTATTCCTGATCTCTCTTCTCTCGTATGAATATGGAATCAACTGTGACGCGAATACTTCGAGAGAGAAAGCTGATTATGAAGCCAGCACGGTACACAGTGGATATATCTGATGAACGAAGAGAGCCGTTACTAATCAAAAAGAAGAATGCCAAGCAGAAGTCAATCGAGAGCAGAATTCAGACAATTGAAGATCTGATCGAAAAACGAGGAAGCAGAGCCTAATTGCTATCCCTCCATAGTTCACTGAAGAGAACCTTCAAAGAAGCTGTGTAATGCCATGAGGAACTAATGCTGATAACTGACGAGGCGAGTGACAGCTTTACAGACGACTAGGTTGAAGAGCTTGGTATCAAGGTAGACGCATACAGCAGTGAGTTGTATCAATACTTTCAGGAACGAGCAGATGATCTCCCTTCACATGCAGCAACCGACGCAACACCTTCTACAGATGATCGCCTATCGCAAATAGGGCAGATAGAACCTGGATTGAATCCAACCATCACATTCCAGATGATGTGCATGACATCACCAACACCTTTTCCGACCTTGCAATCAAAACTGAGCAACCTGTGCCTGGTTTCCATGCTGGAACTGGATTGGATGGAGGTATGCCTGGTTCTCATTCTTCTATAGTGGGAGATGTTGGTTCTCGCTACCCTGCTTTTGTTGATGGTGCATGTTCTGCTGTGAATGCTGCTAATCACCCTCTGTCTATGGATCCTGTGCCTGGTTTCCATGCTGGATCTAGATTGGATGGAGGTATGCCTGGTTCTCATCCTTCTGTGGTGGGAGATGTTGGTTCTCGCTACCCTGCTTCTGTTGATGTTGCACGTTCTGCTGTGAATGTTGCTGATCATCCTGTGTCTACACATCCTGTGCCTGGTTTCCATGCTGGGTCTGGATTGGATGGATGTATGCCTGGTTCTCATCCTTCTGTAGTGGGAGATGTTGGTTCTCGCTACCCTGCTTCTGTTGATGTTGCACGTTCTGCTGTGAATGCTGCTAATCACCCTCTGCCTATGGATCCTGTGCCTGGTTTCCATGCTGGATCTAGATTGGATGCAGGTATGCCTGGTTCTCATCCTTCTGTAGTGGGAGATGTTGGTTCTCGCTACCCTGCTTCTGCCGATGTTGCATGTTCTGCTGTGAATGCTGCTAATCATCCTGTGTCTACACATCCTGTGCCTGGTTTCCAAGCTGGAACTGGATTGGATGGAGGTATGCCTGGTTCTCATCTTTCTTGAGCTGGTGATGTTGGTTCTCGCTACCCTGCCTTTTTCGATGAGAGGAGCTGCAGTGGTAAACCTACTGCGTGTCATACTGATGGTGTTGATGTATGGATTGATAGTCTGTCACCGTATAAGAAGCCTGAATTAATGAGAGCTGGTGATCTAACAGCTTTTGAAATAACTAATCGATGGTTGGTCAATCAAAATCTTCCACGTATTGTCATCCCTGTTTTTGATGGTTCGCCAATACTTTGGATCGAATTCATTGTGCACTTTAAGGAAATGGTTTATTCACAATCATTTTTAACGTTAGCCCAGCGAATGGCTTACCTTCTGCAGCTCTTGAAGGACGATGCCAGGCGAGCTGTGCAAGGTCTGGGAAATAACTGGAGTGATTATGTCAGAGCACTGAAGCGTTTGAAGTTCATGTTTGGACAGAAAGCATCAGTGGCGCATGCACATATTCTGAAAGTTACGAAAAGCAAACCAATACGGGATGATGAAATGACCGGACTTCAAGAGCAGTATTATGCTATTAGTGATTGCCTGGCTTCGCTGAACAAGTTGGCGTGCAACTCTGAGTTAATGAGTACTGACTTGCTTCGACAAGCTGTAAGAAAACTGCCCCCCCCCCCCACAGCTTGGCCGCTGGGCTGAATATTCTCACAAAATTCGCCAATACGACAATATGGAGCCTAACTTGACTACACTGGAATCCTGGCTCCAGGAAAGGATTATGGCCTCAAGGGATCCATATCTGCCACAGAATGCAAGAAAGGATACAGCAAACACAAAATTGGCTTCCTTCACTACCAGAGCCGACATTCCAAACGCCAAGAATGGAAAACAAGACAGGAAGTTAGTGTGTATCCAATGCAATGGGAATCATGCACTGCAGAATTGCAAGATTTACCTTCAGATGACTGCTGATGACAGACAAAAGCTAGTCAGCAGTAAGAAGTTGTACTTCAACTGTCTACGTCTTGGACATGCATTTACGTCTTGCAACTCACAGCACAAATGTTTCAAAGATGGATGCAAAAAGGCACACCATACCACTGTGCATGACGCATTCTAACGAAATGGAAGAAATACTACACAGAGATCCAACACCATTCCAGGAGCGAAAAAGTTTAATATGAAGCCATCTTCCAAAGTTGATAAACCTGCTGGAACAGAAGGATCTACACCTACTAGCTTCATTGGTTTCACTGCATCAGACAGACGCCATATTTACATGAAGGTTGTTCCGGTGAGTGTGTTTGTGAATGGTCAAACATTTAGAACCTTCGCATTCTTGGATGACAGCAGTGAATCAACTTTGATCAGGAAGGATTTCGCTGGAAGGATTGGGTTGCATGGACCAGCAAAACGGACTACTATTGGAACCATATTCAGTGAAGGAGAACTGCAATATACTGAAACAGTATCATTTGAAGTAGCTGTAATTGCTGAAAATGCTGCACGATTCAAGATAGATAATGCCGTTGTCTTACTGCAAAGCCACTTCCATGTCTGCTCCCAACAGCTTCCTGACGATTTCACCTCTGCTGAGAAGTACGTTCACCTTCAGAACTTTGGGTTTAGTAGCGTGAGCGCTGAAGAAATCACATCACTAATTGGATTAGATCAGTTCCAGGTCATCCTTGTTCAAGAAGACTGTCAGGGGCAAGAACAATGACGATCCGGTAGCGGTAAAAACTGGAACTTGTTGGAGTATCTTTGGATCAGAGACAAACAGCCGAAAATGCCTTAAACGAACACATAAATATCATGCCAAGGTGGAAATCGCAGAATTAGATGATTTAGTTCAATCATTCTGGACAACTGAGTCCTTCCGGTGCCAATCAGTTCGGCAACGTCCGTTTTCCACTCAAGACGTGGCTATGGCCATTCAGCTTCAAGAAACTACGAAGAAAGTAAATGGTCACTTCGAAGTGGGTACGCTATGGAAAAACGATTTGAAGCCTTTTCCTGACAGCCGAGCAGTAGCAGAAAAGAGCTTTTGTATCTCCTGAATTGGTTTAAGCGTGATCCGGAGCGGAATTCCATGTATCAGGGTGTAATCAAATCATACATCCAACATGGTTATGCCAGGAAAATGCCCAAGGATGAATCCCAACAACAAACGTCAAAGAGTTGGTATCTACCAAACCACCCTGTTTTCAACCCCAACAAACCAGGGAAGGTTCGTGTTGTGTTTGATGTAGCTTCAAGATCCCAGGGAACAAGCCTAAATGATAATCTATATACTGGTCCTGATCTTACCCACAATCTGTTTGGGGTACTGCTTCGATTCAGGAATTATCCAGTAGCTGTGGTCGCAAATATTGAGGGCATGTTTCATCAAGTAATGGTGCCTACTGAGGATTCTGAGGCTCTCAGATTCCTCTGGAAGGAAGATATAGATAGTTCCTCTGACCCTGATGTCTACAAAATGCAAGTCTACATATTTGGTGCTAATGATTTCCCGTGTTGTGCTGCCTACGCTCTACAGCGTTGTGCTGAGGAAGCATCAGGGAAATACAATCAAGAAACTGTAGAAACTGTACGGAGAAACTTCCATGTAGATGACATGCTTAAATCAGTACAAACACCTGACGAAGCAATTGAGCTCATTCGTGAAGTGAAATCGATGTTGTCAGAATCTGGATTCAGACTAGCAAAGTTCACAAGCAATTCATCGGAGGTAGTGAAGAGTATGCCAAGAAAAGACCTATCCAATCCAGGGGCTCTTCTGTCTCTGAAAGATGCCCAGCTGGATCGTACTCTTTGAATCCATTGGAACATTTCTTCTGACTACTTCACATTCAATGCGAATACCGAGGACGCAGCAACGACAAAGCGAGGAGTTCTACGAACAGTGAGCTCAATTTTTTATCCTTTGGGATTCATTGCCCCGTTCACTGTAACTGCCAAAATCCTTCTACAAGGCCTGTAGGAGAAGCAGCTTACATGGGATCAAGAGATGGACGATGCGGACCAAGTCCTGTGGGAAAGCTGGGTTGATCAACTGAAATCTGCGCAAACCTTTACTATACCTCGTTGCTACTATCCTAATGGGAAACTTGTAATCATGAGGCAACTGCACATTTTTATGGATGCATCTGAGGCAGCGTATGGGGCTGTGGCATACATCAGGTCTTCCCTCTCAACAGGGCAAGTGGTCTGTGCCCTGATCATGGCCAAATCGCGTCTTGCCCCCCTGAAAGTACTGACGATTCCTAGGTTGGAACTACAGGCCGCAGTTCTTGGTGTAAGGCTCAAGAATACTGTCTGCGAGGAACTCGATGTATCATTCAGCGCAATCCATTTCTGGGTTGACTCTGCTATCACTCTGGCTTACATTCGTTACGAAGCCCGACGTTTCAAAGTGTTTGTGGCAAATCGAGTAGCAGAAATTCGCGAAAGCTCAGAACGGGATCAATGGAGACATGAACCTTGTAAGATAAACCCAGCCGATGCCATAACAAGAGGTAAGACCTTCGCGGAGATTTCTAGTATCTCGTTGTGGCTCAATGGGCCGTCATTCCTGGTGCAACCAGAAGCACTCTGGCCCGTGCAAGCTTTATCTGATTGCTCCGAAGGAATGGAAATAAAAACAATGGTAACCACATGTCATGCTAAACCAACAATACTGGAAGCATTCAAGAAGTTTTCCAGTTAGCGGAAGCTGGTCGATGTCATGGGCTGGGTCCTTCAGTTCATATCTGCTTGTCGCTTAAAACACAGATCTCAAAATATGTTCCTGTCAGTAGTAGAGCTTAACCATGCCATGAACACTGTCATTCAACAAGCTCAGAAGGAGACGTTTCCAATGGAACTGCATAACCTTGGCAAGGGAGAGCAAGTCCAACGATCAACGATCAAGTGCCTTGCTGCAGCTTCAGCCATTCATTAGTAAAAAGGATGGGCTACTAAGAGTAGGAGGCCGCTTGAAACACGCATGTATCCCGCTGGAAGCTAAACACCAAGCCATAGTTCATGGAAAGTACTGGATTTCTGCTCTATTGGTTCGACATGAACACCGTGTTCATCTTGACTGTGGCCCAGAATTGCTCCTGTCTGTTCTGCGAGAACGCTTTTGGACATTTGATGCGAGAGCGCTGATCAAGCGGATACTGAAAGAATGCTTTGAATGCACTCGTAGGTACGGCAAACCAAGCCCACCTATGATGTCAGATCTGCCAGAGTTTCAGCTAGCAGAAGCTGAACCACCATTTACTTCCTGTGGCGTAGACTTCTTTGGGCCCCTGAACACAAAGCAGGGAAGAACAAAACAGAAAAGATGGGAATGTCTTTTCACGTGCCTAGTCACGCGTGCCATACATTTAGAACTTGTTGAAGTTTGGAACTTTGGATACAGGTGCGTTCATCACACCTTTGAAAGGTTCGTCAATCGTCGGGGCTACCCAGCAAGAATCGTGTCAGATTGTGGCACAAACTTTAAAGGAGCAAGTGCAGAACTGAAGAATTGTCTCAAGGGTCTAGATCAGAATCATCTCAGCAAATGGTGTGCAAATCGTCAGATAATATTGGATTTTTAACCCTCCAAATGTGCCCCATACGGGTGGAGCATGGGAGCGCCTCATTCGTTCAGTCAAGACAAAGCTGAGTGCCACACTGAAGGATCAAACCCTCTCCGACTTCCACCTCCAGACACTGTTGACTGAAGCAGAGGCGATAATCAACAGTCGTCTACTTACTCCTGTTAGTGATGACCCACAAGACATGGAAGCACCGACACCGAACCATTTCTTACTAGGTCATGCTCACAGAAACATTCCTCCAGGGGAGTCCTCAGCAAAGGACTGTTTCAGCCCCACGAAACGTTGGAAGCATGTTCAATTTCTGGCCGATCACTTCTGGAAAAGATGGCGCAAGGAATACTTGCCAACTTTGACCAATAGACCGAAATGGAATGTCGATTCCCCAGATCTTAAACCTGGAGATTTTACCTTGCTGCTGGAAGATGGATTGCCACGAGCTGAAAGGAAAATGGCTAGGGTCGCGAAGACCTTTCCAGGTGAAGATGGAAAAGCGAGAGTGGCAGAAGTCAAAACCCCAAGGGGAACCTACGTTAGACCAGTGACCAAGCTATGTCTCTTGGAACGTGATAAATGAACAGATTGTTCATTGGGCGGGGCTATGTTGGTCACTACACCTAATTCTCTGGATAGGACAAATCTTTCTGTTTGTCAGTAGCATAATCTTCCTGTTTGTTAAAGGAGTAGTCTTCCTGTGATGGAAAGGAGCATGGCATCTGGTAATTAATGACAGTAGTGGTTTCCGAGGGACTACTTTAAGATAGTAGCTTGTGTTGGAGGAAATGTAACTGCAAGAGTGTTTGTGCATAGTTTGTGGCACAGGATTCACTGCATACCAGAACATTCCGCACGATTACTCTCAGGGAATCCGACTGCAAGTATAAAAACTATGTTTCGGAGACAGGGGACAGGAAGAGACAGTCAGGACTGATGGAGTCAAGCACAGAGGAAAATCGGTCCATGGACAATGATAAGTTATGTGTTGTTATATTTACTTGTATAACAGTGATGCACGATGAAATAAACTGAACTATTGTTTGAAGGACCGCATTTTGTCTGCTTGAGTCTTATCAATGGTGTGGAATCATAGACAAAAGTTTTTGAGATTTTATGTTTTCCTACCCAGATGGTGGTCTTTTTACTTTAAGTTGAGAAAATGTAGTCTTGGTATAGTGAGTGAATGACATCTGCATCCTATTCGTAACTTTGCATACGGTATTCCTATCAGCTTTGTCTCAATACTTTTGTCCATGATTGTAGCCAAAAAACAATCTCAATAGACACTTCCCAAAATACGAGATGTGTCTATCATACTAACATCAGCCTCGATTTGATGTACTGGAAAATTGGTCATTGACTTAAGAAATGATCCTTTTTTGTTCTATTTAGCGCGACCGTCACGTCGTTAATGTGTAATTTTTGTTTCCAATTCATACCCATTACTATTAACCTGTCACACGAAAACGAGGCTAGTGTTGACAATTTGTACATTCTGGGATATATCGGGAAGTGTCTACCAAGATCGAGATGCAAAACGTTTAGCCCAATCACCCGTCAGTCTCCGTTCGTGCTTCACATTTACATCAGACTTTTGCTTGATCTACTCTAAGGAGAGAATTTCAAACGGCAGACAGAAGATGTTAGGGCTAGGCCACAAAGCTTTACACGATTATGGCAAATGTTTTAAGGACGTGATATGCTGGTACATTTTGTCAACTGGTATCAAGGAGCACTGCATGGACGTGCAATTTGTGCAAGACAGGTCGTCCAAAAAAGTATCTGCTTTCCTCAAGGTACCTTTGAAAAGCAGGAATTCTCATTTGATGGAACTGCTCTACAGCCCGGTGATGGTGCTAGCGTCATGTTTTGAAAATGTCATGCATTGCAAGTTCTTATTAGTCAGTTCACAACGATATTGGTCTTTCATGTTCACTGCTTTCTTCACAAGATTTTCCTGGTCGTGCTTGAGGTGATGAAGACATTCCTAAAATCACTGAGTACTTTGGTACTTCTTCAGGCATCTACTGTTAGCAGTTCTTTGTTCTGCAGGGAGTTGAAGGGAGTCGTGATCTATACTCTCCCTGTGGTGGTTCTTAATTTAAAAGTGATCGTTGTTATGTACCTTTGTCTTGCCAGGTTTTTAGCATGTATTCTGTTTTGTTTTTAGTTTTTTATTGCAGGTGTTTGTAAAATTACATGCGTAGAGAAACACAACAACAGAGTTTCAGTGAGATAAGGCAGGATCTAGCAAATGTTGCACCCAATATAGAGCTTGATTGTGACGTAAAAGCTATTTCTACTGGCCTATCGAATAAAATGCGTCAGAGTTTATACTTTTTCTCGTCTTCTTGACATCTATGTTGAAGGAAATTGTAGGACCACTCAACGAAACAGCGAAGCAGCTCTAATACTCAATAACAGAGAATATCGTTTCGGCGCTATCAGTGATTGATGCTGTACGGGCTGATTGAGAAAGGACCGAGAGAACCTAACAGACGAGGCAGTGACAAAATGGTAAATGAAATAAAGATAAATCGCTGATATTGAAATTGAAATTGAAACGAAAGTCAAGGGAAAGACAAAAAGTACCTGATAGGCAATAGACAATTTTCTCATCGCTGGACGCTTCTGATCAGATCAGGAGGATCGCAAAAAGATACATACTTAGGCTGAAGCTCTCGACTTACTCTAAAACAAATTTGAATAACGACTCTCATCGAGTTACACAATCTTGTGGATGACGTAGAAGCACTACACCCATTAGCTAAGCGATTTCTCAACACAGACAAAATGTCTTTTACTGTGGTGTTCCAATTGTCCACTCTCTTCGATCAGTGTTCACTTTTTGATAGTATCTTGTCAAACATTGTAAGATCACTTTCAAACCACATGCTTCTGTACTGACATTGTATACACCAACCATTGTTTCCTACATTCTTTTACCCCTCCCCCTCCCTCCCCCATTGTCAGTGTTGTTTGTGAGCTTAAATCACATTTGAATTCCCTAATGAGGACAGACCTAATTTTTACTGCCCTACAACATTGATTCTGTTGGGAATTGGGGAAGAGGGAGGATGACCAATAACATTTAGTTATTGCTTTATCAGAAAATGTTCATTGGCAAATATATTTTGACCAAGGTTGTAGCTTCAGGGCTGTTGGCACTTGATTAGTAAAGTGACGGGTAACTGCGGTCTGCAAATTGAAAATCGACCCATCTTTAATGATGATTGTAATATACCGAAGCTTTTGGGCCATCAAGTTTTGCGCCAGAAGCAAATAAGTTTGGGCGATTTATAAGTATAGATTGCTATAAATTGCCTTTCGAGTTTGAAAATGTGCCTTTACAGTCACTTTTTTGCTACTTTTATGCAGCGGGATACCAAAACTCGAACCATGTTTATTGAATTTAATAAACAATTTAAACGTCTGCCCGTCCCCCCCC
>JAOBRC010627229.1:0-10805 GCA_027575255.1 Scolionema suvaense
TCGCAAACATCACCGCTATATTTCCCTGAAAATGGAGAATAAGCAACGATAAATGAAAAATTAAAGAGTGAAAGTATTTAGGAAACAAGGAAATAATTTCACCACAACATTAATTCATGAAATTGAGGACCCCTTGAGGGGTTCTCAAAGCACCCAAAGCACGATTCGGTAAAGTCATAACAGTAATGCCTAGAATTGTAGATAGTAAAATTTGCATCAACATCTTACTCAAAATGCCATGATAGTAATAAGCTTCAAGTAGCATTGAAAACTAAATCCCAAATGCTTAAATTATCTGTTGCACTTACCCAGTCGACGTATACTTGGTGGTCGTGTCAGTGCCTTATGTGCTCGAATTTAAAAAAGGAATTGTGCCTTGAACAGGGGCCTTTTAACGGAAACCTTTTGGCATGTATATTTCCTATGCAGCTGCTCAACTGTGTAAAGGTCAATGGCCCAATGAGTCCTGACTAAACATCAGAGGAATTGATATTGCAAAAACTATGTTGAATAGCTTTCTTCCAAAAAGAAAATTCACCTCTCTCAAGGGTGAAATAAACAGGAACACATCAATGTTTTTAAGTGTCACAAGGTATCTACCGGGACAACTGCCAATAGACTTCGCAAGTTTTTTTTGTGCAAGAACAGAACTCATGAAAGCCTTGAGAGTTAATCACATACTATATTAGCATTATAGTGCATGCTTGGCTTACCACACCTTTTTTGCCTAGCCCAAAACTGACTGATACAGTAAGAGGGTTAGATGTTACAGTTAGATGTAGTGTTTTGGTTTGGCTGCAAAAGTCGAACCACAGGGATGGCACAACTTGCTTTGTGCTTTAAACTCCGTTCGTTTTTCAGTCAACTAATGCAAATTTCTAGAAGCGCTTCTATAATCAATCAGGTAGTGTCAGTAAGTGTGTTTGACGTGTCAGAGCTTGATTTGGTTATGGCGTTTTTTATTTCTTGGTAATTTATAGCACAAAGGGCGTAGAATTCAATCTTCTGTAAATAAGCGTAATTTATATGAAGATATATGATAGAAGTTGATGAACAGCAGCCAAACTGAACATTTACGGACAGTATTTTAATACTAATCCTTTTCTTAATTCCTCTTATTTTCTATAAGCCATGTCACTGAACGAGAAAGTTACTAAAACTCATTAGGAGAAATATGCATTCTGTTTCAGAAAAAAATTATAGCTTTTGAAGTTGTCACTAGTTGACATTCAGAACCATCACACCCCTTGATAAAAGTTATGTCTAAAATAGACACACTATCCCCATTCCTCTGATGTGGGCTTTGTCGCCTCCAATCCTCAACTCAAACCAAATTCTGAGACACGTTTGTATCAGACGAAAACATGCTGAGGGTGGATTCAACCTACCTCTCCATGCTCTGTAGGGTTATCAAAGGTTGCGGCAGAAGTGTGCAAAAATAATATGTTGTAGGCGTCTTCAACTGATAAGTTGCGTAAACAAAGTTTTATAACGGCAAAAAGAGTACTGATCCATTGATCCATTGATCATTTCATTGGGACCTGGTTCTTGCTTGTTGTTGGTGGGCATTTTAATAAATGACGCATTTTCTCTACGTGGCAACGTCGTTTCATACGCGTGTTTTTTATAAGTTATTTGGACACAGGCTTCAATGTTCTTAACTTAGGTCAAAACTAAGCCTAAAAATCTTCTTAGCTTGTTCTTAGGTAATTTTAGTGGAAAACCTCAAATATCATTGTTTTGGTATACAGTTACCGGCTAAACAGTAAGTCGCTTACTGTGAAATCTATAGAAAATCCTACTTTTAAAGAATAATTTTTCTTCAATCGAAGCCTTTAGTGTTAACTTTTGCCCTGGAAGCATTACGTTCTTATAAACTTTGTTCTTATAAAAAAGACGTGCAGTTTCGTTATCGAAATCTTTTGATTTTGTTCGAATGCCAGGGACGTAATTTATGGGGGGCGGAGGGGGCTGAAGCCCCCCCCCCCTAATATTTTCCAATCGCTGAAATTTTGCAATAAAACTTGTGCATTTACGCTGATTCGCGCTATTGATCCGGTGACAAACAAATCACAATGCAGTGAAAAACACCTTAGTCAATTGCACAGGTGCATTTTACTATATTTCGTTCGCCACGACAACACATTGGACCTGGTAGCCCCCCAATATTTGATCAGAAATTACGACCCTGAATGCACATTCTGTCTCCTCATACTCTGCCCCCTCATCTATGCATACTTGGAGATTTTCCCTACTGGGTATAGTACGTTCATGGTATTAGTGAGCTGTGTACTGTTTTATTTCTTACTCGCAGTAAAGGCTAGCCCCATACACCGCACCAGATTTTCTATGTTAGGTTATATAATGTGCCTTGCTAGATTCCAGAACTGCTTCGAACGTCCACCTTCTTCCATAATTTTCTCTTATTTGGTCGTAACAGTACAAGACTCAAAGTAAACTTCAAGACAAGGAAAACACTTCTCGTATTTCTTAGTCGTCAAAGCAGCTTGCTTTTTTCAACTTTAGTTGAAGGTGTCTCCATAGCTGGTATGAGATTTTAATCTTATCACCACCTCTTGCCAGAATAGCCATCCTGCAACTAGCTTTTCTACTGCCCCAGGGTGATGTTAGTAGAGTGGATCATTTTTGCTCTCCATGCGAGCTTCAGGTACCAACGACCTATATTTTTCATCAATAATGCCCTTACTTCTCCTACCCGTCCTTCAGATAGTAATTGTCTTTCAGAAATTGCTGTTTTAAACTTGTCCCAGTCTTGGGTTCTGTTTATCTTTCAGAATTGCTCAGCAGGTAGGAGTGTTAGAAAGATCATTTAATCAAAGCAGAAATTATGTAACTATACCTGGGGGCACAAGTACATAGTCAAGGGTAGGAAGTCTGGTTCTTGGTTTTAACTCTGATCCATACTCATGTATATGAATTACTGGCATTCATAACAACAACAAAAACTAGAGATGATAGAATTGTTGCCCGGCACCCCAAATCCGTCAGATCCAATGTTGAAATAGAAGTCTCCTATCGCTATGATCTGTTCATTCTGCTGATTCTCAGGTTCACCGTATTTGACTCCCATCTAGTCTTGATGTTTGTTTCAATACACGCTACCGCACCATTCTGGATTGTGACTGACTGACTGGTACAGATTGATTGAACAAACCCTTAACGAGAAACCTAATCACCCACTATCTTTGAGAATCTCTGTTGTGACAAGGCGATTGACAAACCCTTTCAATATCCTTGGTTGTGACGAATCCAACAATACCCAGATATGTGGATTCTTCCTCTGAGTTTCAGATGTTTTCCTGCTATCACACAGATATCAGCTTGTTGAAGTGAAAATAGCGACCATGTATTGGTCAGTGATGCTTTGATTTTCCATTTCACCACTCTGTCAAAAGGGGGCAGATATGCAGTGCTTTACGGATCAGTCTTTAAATTACAGACTGGACTAATTTTGTGAACTTTATGGCACTGTAATATAGTCCCTGCTAGGGAAATCTAAAGGGACCGATATTGATAAAAATTGTCAAATGCTAGCATACCCAATCATAAGACAATGTGTTCAAAAGGATTTTGTTAACACGGAAATGATGAGGCTCTGTCATGAGCAACTGCCAGACCTTTGTGATGTTGCACAATGCCCTAAAATATCTATCCTCAGGGAAGCACTATCGTAGAAAAATGTGCTATTACTATAACATGCACTTGTAACCACATTCTTTTCCCGTTCGTTCATGATGGACGTTCACATTTTTTATTTCGATTCCAACTTTCTTTTATAGAGCACACACCACCTGACGGCCAGACGAAAAGAAAATATTATGTCGCAGACCTTGACAATATTTTCGACTTCTCATTTTTAAAGCTTCATTTTCCTTTCAGTTGTTCTTGGTTATCACGTTCCAAGGAAAAGACTAGCATAGGGCACCCTTAATCACAGCTCTTTTCCAATGCAGTAAGTTTTCGTGATTACTGAGAGCAAATGACCAATTTGAAAATGTTTTCTGATAATACCTTTCGCTAATAACCGACTTCATTGTCTGAAAGTTTCAGCGATTTTTTAATGTAAAATAAAGCCAAGAAAATCTTCGAAACTTGTCCTCTGTTTGCCTTAAAATTTGAAAAAAAAAACAACTAAAACCCGCAAAACATGTTTCCGGGATTAATTAAAGGGATACTCTGGCGAAAAATCATGTTAAGTTCAAGGAAAAATGAAAAAATGGGTATGGAGACTTCCGTTACTTTTTTCTGATATAGCAGGCGGCTCCGACGAAGTTGATTTTACGAAAGATTTTCCGGGTTATTCTCAACTACCATTCAGCAATGGTAGACCAAATTATTTATGCTAATTAATGACTTACGTCAATATGGGAGTAAGCATGCATCATCGCTGTTTAGGAGTCGAAGATCACTATAGCTCAACAAGCCGCAGTCGCTCTTCGAAATGTTCGAGAACTTTTAAAGGAAAACTCCGACCCAAAACTAAGTGACCCTCGGTCGAATTAAACAGCGATTCTACGATCGATAATGAGTTCTATTTCCTACAAGACACACTCGTCCGTACGAAATCTGGAAGGTTATCATTTCATTCTCAGCCAGCCAGCCTGACCTTTGGCAGCCATTACTGGCTTCTTCTCGCTGTTTCCCGCCACAATTCAAACTGCCATCATAAAAGCGTATGAGAACTTCAATAAATCTTTTGTTCTTGATATCGATAGTTTACCTGGTTGTCATGGAAGCACGTGAACCGCATACCGCATATTTCAGCTGCTCATCATGCAGCTAAGTGCACAGTAGCCGGTGGGCGTCTTGTCGGGCTTCTTGTGATATATTTGTAAAAAGTTGCTTTTCGTCACACTGACAAGAGAATTAAGTTTGGAGTTGATAGTTGGAATTTGCATGACCATGTTTATCAGCCAAGCGCAACTTGTTTTGGGGTCGGAGTTTTCCTTTAAGACTCCACTTGCAACTAAAAGCACCATTTCCCTTCCCCCTTTCCTGCAATGCAGCTGGTTTGATGGTAATTTCCAGTGGAAGCCATTCAGGTGTAACTTTTTTCAACAATACAATTTTCCTCGTGATCGCTGCTCCGAACAATCACGTCTGCTGAAAATTATGTAACTCAGGGAATCTTCATGTGAAATTGGCACGTACACACGTGAACTGGTCCAATAATGAGCACGCCGGTTTGTTTTTTAAGGACTCGCTGCACTCTTCTTTGGAAGAAGGCTATGAACTCTCCATTACGTAATTGCAGCAGAGCAGAAATCCTACGCTTGAGGGATGAAGATGAATGAACGTTTTTCACAAGCACAGAGAATAGTTTTGAGAGTAAAAGAGATGATGCAGAGGGGAGTTTGAAATGAGGTGGCAATTTAAATCCAGGTGACTGTTGAACGATATAGAAAGTCACCCATTGCAATACTTTAATCGGACTAACTTTCAGGAATTTTCGTCATTTTCGCGAAATTAAATCTCGCGAAATCGTTTTGGATCGTCCATTCGCGAAATTAAATCCACGCAAAAAATTTTCGAACTGCTCATTGGTGAAATTACATTGTTTTTTTATGGTTGCTTCTTTCTGGTTTGTTTTTCTTTCTTTTTATGAAAAAAAAAACCGTACAAAAATGATATATATAATATAGTTGAATAATAGTTCCACTAATCTATAATACAATATCGCTTGTTGTCTTTTTACTTTGGGATTTCTTGCCGGCTTCCAGAAATAGTTTTCTTATGACCATAGACTTAGTTTCGTTTCCATTCGCGAAATTAAATCCACGCGAAATTTTTTGAACTGCTCATTCGCGATATTAAATCCAAAAAAATTTCGCAAATTTTTGACCTCGCGATATTTTCCTATTAAAGCAGTACTTTTGTGATAGTCCGCAAGTATAAAGCCACACCAGACAACTAGAGACGTATTCTATATGGGCTTCTTTTGGCACAAGAACTATGATGTTCCGAGCAGGCTGTTTGAAAGTTTTATCAACAACGTCTAAAGAAGTTCCTACTCAGTTTTGACTACTTCAGATAAACCTGGCATTTTACCGCAGCTACCACTTTGATTAACTCCCCTTACTGACATCACGATTTTGCAAAGCTTTCACAATGAAAGGGAAGCTCAGAGAAGCTTGACTGCTAAAAATTTAATTTTATGGATATAGCGCAATAAGAACGTGGAAATGAGAACGTTTTTGTGAGATTCATGTGATGGTAATTTGTTTAACTTTTACTTATGTTTTTGCCAGAGGATCCCTTTAAGTCCTTGAAAGTAATTTAAAAACAAAATTATTTTTGTATCATTTATGGCTTGCTAATCGCAGCATTCGAGGACCCCGAGGATCTTCCTTCCTCCAACCTCTCACCTCCAACCTTCCACCTTCGGCACTTAAAACTCCTCCTCCCCTCTCTATTCCCTCGTTCAGTTTACTTTTGTTCTCGGTACAACCCAGGGCAAAATAATCCGTAGACAAAGTGTGCTACTAACACAAAAAAAGTTCCCGTTACAAGGAAAAAAAATCTTATGAACCCTGACCCGTCTACTATTACTCTTGGCATAGTCTGAGGCACTAATTCGTAGTCACTATGTGTTCTCCTACCCACAATTTTTATGTTGTTACTTACGAAACAATGTCCCTAGCCCTCTCCCCATCCCCCACCCTATGCATCAAAAATGAAATGTATGCTTGCTTACCATCTCATGCAATTTCTTCATGAAACGATCATTGAAAGGGCTGAACAGGAGAGAGACATGGACGCGATTCAGCCTGAGTACTCCTCATCAGTGCATAGATGGAATCGCACTCAGTCAGCTTAACCATTGCTTGTGGAGAACTGGAGCATGCAAGACATGCACAATCAACTCAGGAAGCAGAATCTACAGCACCAACAGTCCTATAGCACACACACCCACACACATACGAAGGTATACACAGGCACACAGATCAATTAAAGCCTATTTTACCCGGGCTTTCCAGGTGCCACTTTTTCCCTTTTGGTTCCCCCTTGAAAAACGTGGATAACTTCAAAATTTCTTACCGTTTTGGGATGAAACTGGGTAGGTAGTTAGAAGATTGTGTTATGAGTTCATTTTTGTATTCATCCTATTTCCACGTGCTTGTTGGGGCTCTGGGACCGAGCCGCAATCACTAAATGTACTTTCCCACCGGAAAAATTTGTCTGCAAAGTGCTTTAAATTTATGCTGACTCAATAGAAATGTTTACAAACGTAATAATAGCTGCCAAAACACCAAAAACATGCATGGAAACGAAAAAACATTTTTTCAAAAATTCCGGTTTTTCGAAAATTGTTCACCTTACATTGGAAGTGACGTCACACATCCACCTGACCTTACTCAATTCTTTTTTGCACAAATCGATTTCTTAATAAATATTGGGAAAAGTCATAAAGTTTTATAACAATCAGTTCAGTGGTTCAGGGGGGCAAAAAGGCCGCCCTCGAGTAAAATAGGGTTAAGATAGACTCTTGGCCAACATTAGAAAAGTATCAGAAATTATCTATTTATCAGCATATTTACATAGTTTACATTGATTATTATACACTTACAAAAATCTTTTACATACAACGACATGCGCAACAGGGTTCTTTAAATCATCTCGATGTAGCAGATCATCTGATCGAAACCCACATCCGGATTTCGGGCCTTTAACTCCATGATCCGTGCCTGCGATGTTCTGCAGGCTGACGTGGGCGGCCCAGTGGTCATGATCAGTGACCACTTCTGCTATACATGGAGATGGAATTTACTACTAGATAAAGAACCTAAAGGACAAGAATGTAATCAAGCAATTATCGTGGAGAACAGTCGTGTTTCTCATGGACAGAGCGGTGATTAGATATAGTTTTCAAAGGGATTTGCTAGATTTGATGAATCATGCCACCCTGTCAGCGAAGAAAGGGGCCTTATCACTTCCTATGGGAATTCCAATGGTCTGTCAAAAAAACCTGATTTCCCATGGTGAAAAAGCAACTATCTATCAGAAAGTTAACTGCAGATCCAAGGGAGGATTTTGAGAATGAGAATGATGCATGTTGACGGCCTTTGCATCACGATGCGATTCCTCTCGAATTAATCGTTATACTCCGGCGTGTCAACAACTTTTTAACATTGGTATACTCATTACATGTTTTCCAGCCTGAGCGATGTCTTGACGATGTATGCATCATATGTTTTCATCATGTACAAGACTTCCTGCGAAATTCACATACTCCAATTAGCAAGATAATATATATGCAATAGCATGAGTAAATTGCTCAGGCGATGCATTGAAACCAAGAATAATATATTTGTGAAAATAAGTAGATGACAGTTTCATCCAATACTGGAAAATAGATATGGTCATAATCATATCTTCACAAGGAACATCAACTCTCGAAAAAAAGCATGTATTTAAGTGGACTTGAGCAAGAAAGTTCAGTTTGCATTTGAGGGAGCAAGCTGTTGACTCTGTGGGAACAAGCCATCTTGATGCATCGATCCTTTCAAACTATTTCAGATTAGCAATCTTGCTGCATCAGTCCTTTCAGACTATTTCTGATGTGTATATCGAGAAGAAGTTTTAATGCCCTTCACAACCAAACAACAGAGTAATTGTTCAAGAAAGAGCGCCAATTTCTGATGCAAAATTTACTTTTTGATTCCAGGAAGTACATCAGCATGATGCAAGGAAGCCAAGACATTCGAAGGTTTATCGAATGCCGTAACTCTATAACAAAGTTTCGCTGGAATTAATTTTCGCGGTCAAATTTTTCGGACATTTCGCGGGAATTAATTTTCGGGTTCCATGCTAAACAAATTATTTCGCGGGAATAAATTTTTGCGGCTGAACACGTTTCTTAAATTCTGGCATGCTGTACTTGTCACTGTAATGGATACTCAATCTTAGTTCAAAGGTGATTGTAAAGAATGCATTGTTTTTAAGATTTTCTGAGTTTTACTACAGCTTCTGTGGAATTAATTTTGGCGGGTCCATGGTGGATAGATTTCACGGGAATTAATATTTGCGGTTTGGAGCATTTGTGGAGGTAAAAAAGGAATTCTATTTCACGGATTCGCGGATTTGCCCTAAATTTCTTCCCTTAAGGTAAAGAATGTTTGCAATGAAGTTTCATATAAAAATTCCACAAATTTGTTTCAAAAAGAAAGAACAACCGTCATATTGACAATGAGTAACGGTGTTCTTAAGCTAGGAAGATACTTCTAAAAGGGTAGCCCGCAGGCTATCAGATATGTTCCGAAAAGAAAAGATGAAGTCGACTGTTGTCAATGTGAGGATAGAGTCTTTATATATCTGCCAGCGAGGCATGTAGTGTCAGCTATACCTAGTCTAAAAGTTGTTGAAACGATGATTTGTTGTCTTTATATGCAATTTGCAATGCTCATTCGTGCATAGTTTATTGACTTTCCTCTGTAAAGCTCTACTGTGAAACATGCATGTAAGTGGACGACAGTATGTGAAGAGAGATTCTATCACAGATTTAAGAAGTTTACACAACTGAGTTTGAGTAACTTTTCCCGAAAATTATGCCAGTGCATTGATATTTCCAGTACCTTTGTACATATTTCAGAGGTATGCTTGTTAAACCTTGGTCCAGAATAAATTTTAACTCCCAGCAGTTTTTTACATTTGCTAGTATCTATTATTTCGTTATCGACATGTATGCTGAGGTTATGTTCTGTACTTCCAAAGATCATAATATGGCACTTGTTCTCATTTGACGTCGTGTAGTTTGTCTACATCCACTCAAGTGCAATTTCTATATATTTCCAGAGATGCACGATCTTTCTCAAGGGAATTAACAGCATTATTTAGGTTCATGTCACATGCGTACAAGGTAGTACCATCAGCGAAATTGCATATATTCGTCCTTTGTGTAAACCAAAATAAATAATTGATATACATGTTAAAAAGAAGTGGCCCCAAAACTGAGCCCCGAGGAACGCCATAGAGCAGTTCTTTCCAACAGCTAAAGGATGTATTGATCTTAGTTCTTTGCCATTTGTTTTCAAGATAGGAGGAAATAAGTTGGCAAACAATACACGCTTTTTGTTATAAGCAACGGTATTTTTGAGTTCAGGCTCAGCTGTTGCTTAATACATTACATGAGCCAGCCTAAGGTGTTGTTTAGGTGTTGCTTGATTTTAAATTAGTCCTTTGTTACAAAGTTTCACAAAACGCAGTCGCACTAGTTAAATGATCAGGAATGCGTCATTTGAATACCTCGAATAAATCCATAACAAAGATTACCCTTTCCATGATAATATGCTCTGTGCGTAAGATTTTATTTTCTTGTCAGCTTTAACTATGACTGTTAAACATACTTCAGAAATTCCTTTGTTTTAACTATTTTTGGCCAATCAACAGATTATTAGGCTGAGGGTGTTGCTTATCAGTTGCTTAATTTTTAGGTAATTTCAGCCTGGTGTTCCTTATAAAGGTGTTGCTTTTAACAAAAAGCGTATACTTCATGATCAAGAGTATCGAACGTCAAGATGTTTCAATAAGCAACATTGAATACTTTCCTGATTCCACATAAATAAGGTCCTGCGCGCACAAATCTCTGACTTTTTGCTAGTCGGAGATAGTCATGAATTAGCGTGGGAAAATTAGCATACCTGTCACAAAGTGTGACTATCTCAGGTTAGTGAAACACTGAAAGTAGCGAGCGCACATACGAATAACCCACAAAATTTGACAATTGATTCTCGCTAATGATATCGGTTCGACATTAAATTTTAATGAGCTGAAGACGACGCAGTGTT
>JAOBRC010627340.1:0-10805 GCA_027575255.1 Scolionema suvaense
GTGGCCCCCCCCCCCCCCCCCCCCCTCTAATTGATTTTTCGATTTTTGTCCACCGGGGACATTCTTTTTCCAACTCCCCTGGCTATTAAGTTGTTGAACAGCTCCACCCAAAAAATACTGAGTAGGCAAAATTGCCTATTTTATTAGAAAATAGTACTTTCCATTTAATTGATTAACGAGGTGCATTTCTCTTTCTCTCTTTTGACTTCATACTACGTACCAGAGTGGAACGAATATATCTGTCACATAAGTACTTATGGTTTTTCAACCCCCCCAGCTATTCCAACCCCCCGGTTATTATTAAGTGAGGATTGTCCCAACCCCCACATTATTTCTGGCTCATCATATGCCTTTTTGTGCTTTAGATAAAGTGGATACGATTGCCGGCTCACCATACGCAGGCCATGCTGATCTGTCACTTATATCGTCCATGTTCAACCGTCCACAAGGTCTCTCTTATTATAAAACAATGACCGGTAATAGGAAACTGTATGTTGCTGATACGGTATGTGAATGTTGTCTTTATTGAAATTACATTTTGCTGGAACGATTTAGTTGATAAACATATGATGGTTTTTTAGCTACGTTCTTTTGCTTATGGTCTATTTGCATGAAAATATTGATTTCTGATTACTCAATTTGAAATGTTTTGCTGAGGTGCTTTGACTCCAACGGCATCTAGATAATATTTTTGTAAAGAATACTGTGAATATATTTTATAGAAAAGGCTGTAAATGTTCATATGTTTTGTTCAAGCATGCAATACACTTCACATGTAAATGTCTCTGTCTAGCCATGCGATGCTTCCATGTAGAATGGATCAAATCAGTGGGTGTGGATTGGAAATAGCTGGTATAAAATTGTAATTTTAGCGAATTGAGTTCCTTATGTCCTATTGCCTGACCTTAGAAAGTGCCCAGTAAAAAAAAAAACAGCATTTGCCCACTTGTTGTTGTTCAATGCTATTTGTGAAAGATATGTGATGATGCGGCATGTTCATGTATTGTTGGCAAGATTTTCATGAAAAGGTTCGCAATTTGAAGTGGAAAGTAACAATAAATAAGAAATGGTGATGGATGTCAGAGTCCTGAATCTGCCCACATTACTTAGCATACTTCTTGAGGGTTTGCTCCTGTGAGAAGCAAATCTGGATAACTATTCTTTGAGCCATGTATCAAAGGTAATGCAAATGAGCTAGGCAATGGCATGTACAATGCCTGATAAAGTGAGAACAGATGTAAGGTGTGATTTGTTTGTACAAGGGGTAGTCTGTTGATGAGTTGGATGTTGCATAATAATTTGGGGTTTTTTTTGAGCAACTGGCCCTATGGTAAACACGTGCAAATGCAGAAAACATACTGTATTTGTCTTCTTGGTCTTCATCCCTTTTCTCGATCTTCTCTTCTTTCTTGATTGTCTCTGCTTCCTTGATCTTACTGTTCATCTACGAGTGATAGCAATCATTATGCTCTCCTATCGTCAGGACGGTTGAAGTCTTAAAGTTTTAACATTGACAATTTCAGGTGTAATGTTTTACCTACTTTTCATTGTTGAACATATTGCCCCTATTTATTATAAGATGAAGGATAGAATATGATTTTTAATGAAACAGGTTCTCAGTGACAACGTCTGTGGTTAGCTGTAAAAGAAGAACAGTTCACAGATTTTGCAGTTTTTAGGCAAGTCTGTGAAATAAAATTTATTTTTTTACCTCCAAAATGCTCAGTTAATTGCTCTAATTTATCTGCCGTTAATCTGTGGTATTAAATTCCTGACAAATTTTATAGTAATCATCGCAGTCACTTTTGGGGATCATTGCAGGTACTTAAGTATTATTTTTTGCAACTGGTATGTGGAAATAGCTGCCCAAACTTTTGTAGAAAATTTTTGGTGATGAGAATTTATTCACACAGAATCTTTGTTTGGCCTCAATTGCAACAATTAGTGCTCGGAAAACATTTGAAAATTTTAACCACGAAAATTTATATTTGCAAAACTTTCTTCCCTTAAAATTAGTTTGTGCAAGTCTATGTGCAATATGCCACCATGGTCTTTCCTGTGGTGACAGTGATAAGCTATTGGATTACAATTTCAACTTTTAGAGCTGTGTTTCATTTGCTTGCATTTCAGGACAATCATGCTATACGCGTCATAAATTTGGACAATGACCTCTCAGGTGAGAATACTTCAACTATCAGTTCGTGAAGAAAGGCATGCACTTGTGCAGAGGGTGTCACAGACGGCTAAGCTGTAACCTTATTTGGACTGAGCTTTCTGGGGCTTTTCATGCATAGGGGGGGGGGGGATTCCTCCTCAATATCCCTTCCTTGATATCCCCTCAATATTTCAGGAATGGAAATAGCTATATTCTTGAAACTTGGCACTGATACGTGTCCTGGTAATGCACCAAATGATAACGAAGAATTGGCCCAAAATGGTAGGTGGCAACGACAACATCATCATGAATTTCTGTAAACAATGAATTTTCTCAGATTTAATTTACCCTCTTGAGACCTGTAAACAGGTATGTACCTGTTGTCTTGAGAACATCCCAAACTGTTTCAAATATCATTTTAATGATTGCTATTTGATCTCTAGGAGTTTTGCAGCATTCTGAGTAACATGCTGTACCTTTTCATGATTTTCAGTCGGAAAAAGGGCTTTTTTCTCGCCAATTACCTGAAACAATAGGACTCTCACAGACAATGGATCACCTGAGCAGAATTTTTTTGAGCCCAAAATATTGCTAAATAAAATTCTATCAAAACTCACAAAGTTTCGTGGTGACTTGCAATGGCATTTAGCAGCAAGAAGCAATAATTTAGTAGGGGCGGAATTCGCCCCCCGCCCAGTGCAAATAGGATTAAACTTCTGAGTTATTTGTGACATAGTGATATGCCTTCACGCTTCCTTTGAATGGCTTTGTAAAACAACTATCAACTTCGTTGGAACTGCTTTTTACATGGCTACTGCATATAGTGAAACTTTGGCCCTGATTGTTGCTGTTCTGAGCATGTAAGAGAACTACCTTAACCGCTTAAGCGATACCTTTTGCGCAACCGCTGTATACAAAAAAATGTAGGTTTTTTTAGTGAATTTACCCATATTGCATTACTCACATTTAGGGTCACTTACGGCAAGCAATCTTGACGTAAGATTGAAAAAAGCACAAACTTAGACCATAAAGTACCTTCGTAATCAATTAATTAAATGTATTAAATTTCCTACTTGAGCTAGGAGGAGTGTCATTGCTTGAACAACCTTCGTCAATGTTGTGTGGGCGGCCATGTTTGTCTCGACATATTTCAGCTACTTCAGCACTTCTCACAGGCGCTCAAGCGCTTATAGGACGGGCTAAAATGCATGGGAGACTTGCGTAGACTATTTTTACGGCACCCGGCAAGACTCCGTCGTAATATTCTGTAAGCTGCGGGGCTCAGAAGGTAGGTAGGTACGTTTGCGTAAGTAGTGGGTACTACTACTCGTGTAATATTATGTCAGGAACAAAATTTGCAAGTTTAGCGTCAGATGCACTTAAGGGGTTAAAGGGATAAATTTCGGCGTAGATTTATTTTTGCGAGGCCACTTTTTGGGGACGTTTTGCGTGGATTTATTTTTGGGAATCAGAGATTTACGGAGAAAATGCCTTGCAGTAATTTAGCGAATGTGCATCAACAGCAGAAAGGGAGAAAGTTATCAACATGCAAATTAAGAGAAAGAACGAACCCAAACACATTGTTATTGATTAACAATGGAAAAATCAGTTGCGTTTGTTTTTGATCAGGTTGAAACTTCAATTTGATAAATTTTGCGTGGATTTAATTTTGTGAATTTTGGTAAAAAATTGCAAAATTCGCAAAAATTAATCCAGGCAAAAAAAAAATCCCCTTAAAGGGAACCCGAGGTAAATATACAACTTAATTAAGTAAGCGTAGAAAAATATGCATAAAGACAGTAATATTTCTACTCTTCAATAATTTGTTCTCGAGAAAATTGCTCTTTTTCCACTAGAAATTCATCGCAGCAGCGGAAACTTACCTCAATTTTGCGTCACTGAACGTGACTGCAGATCAAAAAGTGGTCGCTAATGACAGTAATTAGCATAATGACAGTAGCGACTATAGTGGAAGAGTGCTAGAATCAATTAACCAGTTAATTGTATGCTAAATGGATTTTCATGTCACGAATCTACGTCACAACTTTTGGCGAGGGTGCAAAGCTGAATGTAAAAATGCGCCTGAAATTCGTATGAATTGATGAAATGACAAAATGTTCAGTTTCTACATCATTTTCATGTTGCGAACAGTTGATTTAGGGACACTTCAAAAATTTCCTTGGGTTCCCTTTAAGGTATTCTTGAGTCTACCGATGACTAATCAATGTGAGCAAATAAGTTGTCAGATGACTGTATTTTGTATTTTGTGATATCTGTCAGATGTATTTTGCAAATATAACTGACTACATTAAAACCAAGACAGTTGAAGCTACAAAACCCAAAGCTATGACAAGCAAACACTAAAACTCAATACTTTTGAAGAAATACCACCATTTACTCTCTTGTTCATCTGTAGCAAAACTTTTTACGACAAGAACATCTGTCGAACATATGTTTCTCACTTTCTCACTCATTTTAAGTTTTGACAGCACTGCATCAATCTTGTTGAGCTCATGATTGGAACACAAACAGTAACACCAAACATTGCCGGGTTCCCTAATTGGCACCCATTTGCATCACCCTCCACTTCTCCTTACAACAAAATGTACATCCGACAGATAAAGTTTATGACGCATCAAAAAATATCACAAAAGCAACAATATCTTTGTATCTGAGAGATAGCTTTTCTCTTGCACCTATCATATTCAGGAAAATTGAGGCTGAAATGAGTTTGAACAAGAGTGATGTAAAAAATGTCTCCTATGTTGACCAATTTCGTAACAGACCGCATAAAATGAGATCTGTTCGTCCTTCCGTCTATCCTCTCTCCGTCTCTCCCTTTATCTTTCCGTCTGCCACCACGACGTGTTCCCGGATCACCATTTCACAGATTTTTCTAAAATTTGGCATCAAAATCAAGATCAGTAATCTAAACGGTGCTGTCGAGCCCGATTGTTGACAAAAAATTTTGTGCGGATTGCAGGTGGCAATCTATGGTCAAAAGTGTCCATTGTAAGGTTTTCTCAAAATATTTTAAGATCCAATCAGTACTTTTTGTAATATTTGATGCGAAACTTCAGAGCTATTGTAGTAACGTAGTGGACCATGTGTCATACGTGGGAAAACTCCCCTCACCTTAAGGGTGGCAATTTACTACTCTTTGAATGCTGAGGACGTGTATGTATATATATGTCCTCATGGTGCATTTTCAGAAGCAGAGCTCCATGCTGTAATGAGGTCTCAACAGCCAAGGGCGTACATATATGTCATTGCACGTAGGATGCAGCAAAGGTACTCGGCTGTTGGAGTAAGTTTTTTTGTGTTCTGAGTAAGTCATTGTATATAATCCATCTTGGTGCAAACATGCAAGACGCACGCATGCACGCTTTTCAAGAGGTAAGATAGGTGATTTCTCAGCTATGCTCTACCAAGGGTTGGCTGCTTGGGGTAAAACCGGTCGGCTGCTCGGGCACAACCATGAATGATGTATGTATACGTCGTTGGCCGTTTCCGGCAAAAAAAATGCCTGCCGTTCAAAGGGTTAAATATTTCGAGAACGCTTTATTAGTTTCTTGTAAATTTTGTTGTGAATCTTCAGAGCAATAGTATTTATGTTATGGATCATGTGCCATATCTGGGAAACCTCTTGTTCGGTTTGCAGGTGGCAATTTGCATAGAAAATGGCAATTTTCAGTGCTTTTTCCAAACATGTCAAAAATCGTTCTTTCGATTTTTGTCATTTTTGGTGTTGTTCTTCGGTGCAACTCTGCGTATGTCATGAGCCATATGCTACCTTAAGGGAAGAAATTTTTGCGGGAAGAAAATTTCGCGAATTTTGCGGTTTGGGGACAAATCCGCGAAAGTAAATTCCTTTTTTTCCTCCCAAAATGCTCAACCGCGAAAATTTATTCCCGCGAAATTTATCCACCATTGAACCCGCAAAATAAATTCCTCGAAAAATTTAGTAAAATCTCGAATATCTTTAAAATCAGGCATTCTTAATCAATTACCTTTAAACTAAGATTGACTATCTATTAGGGTGAGTAGTGCAGCATGCTAAAATGTAATTTTGATAGAGACATAACTTCCCAAAAATTTATAAAAAGCGTTCAGCCGCGAAAATTGATTCCCGCAAAATACTTTGTGTAGCATTGACCGGGAAAATTAATTACCACGAAATGTCCGAAAAATTTGACAGCGAAAATTTCTTCCCTTAAGGCATGTCTCAAAAAAATCTCAGTAGGCTTGCGGGTGGCAATTTGTGTCTGAGGTTGGCTATTTTCCTGTTTTTTTTTTGGGGATTGTGTCAAGAACAGTTCATCCAATTTTTATAATTTTTGATCTGATTCTTCGGGGAAACTCTGCATATGTTATGAACCATATGCTGTGTCTGGGGAAATTCTCGCTAGGCTTGCGGGTGGTTATTTGCGTCCAAAATTAGCTACCTTAAGGAAAGAAATTTTTGCGGGAAGAAAATTTCACAGATTTTGCGTTTTTTGGGAAAATCCGCTAAATTATATTCCTCTTTTCACCTCTGAAAATGCTCAACCACGAAAATTAATTCCCGTTAAATTTATCCATCATTGAACCGCGAAAATATATTCCACAAAAACATAGAAAAGTTCCAAAATAGCACATTCTGTATCAATTGCCTACTAACTGTCTCATACAGTGATAAGTGTTGCAGGCTAAAATGTTATTTTTGTGTTGAAATAACTACCCAAAAATTTATGTAAAGTGTTTAGCCGCGAAAATTAATTCCCTCGAAATGCTCTGTTTAGCACTAACCGTGAAAATGAATTCCCGTGAAATGGCTGAAAAATTAAACGCGAAAATTGACTCCTGCGAAATTTCTGCCCGAAAGTATTTCTGGGTATTTTCCTAGTATCTCAAAAACGGTTTGTCCGTTTTTTATCATTTTTGGTGTGGATCCTATTGGCAACATAACTTATGTTATGAGCCGTGCCTTATATCTTGAGAATATGTTGTTCAGTGTGCGGGTGGCAATTTTTTCAATAATGTCTACTTTTAGGCTATTTTCAAAATATTTAGAAAACACTTCATCAGTTTTATGTCACTTGTGGTGTGAATCGTATGGCTTATGTCTTAGTTTTTTTAATCTGACACGAAAATTGTCAATTCAGTTTGTGGGAGTCCAGTTATTCTCTAACTTGTTGTGTGGTAGGACGCGTAGCCACGGTTGCTGGCGGCACAAAAGGTTTTCGCGATGGTGAAGGCCAGCTTGCAGAATTCAACTACCCTGTTGATATTGTCATAGATCAAGTTGCTGGAGTCATGTATATTGCTGAATGGGTGAGTATGAAATTTATGTGTATTTCAGAGTGTGAAAGCCAAATTAGTATGCGAGCATGAAGTTTATATTTATATATATTTTAAATTGAGCGTGCGATGCCATTCGGAAACAAAACAAGGCAGTCAATCAAGTATGAGAAAAAAATCTGAAACAGATTCTTTTGTAATTCAATGCTTCAGATAGTGGTATGTTTGCTCCTCTGTTTTCAAATAAAATTACTTCCCCTTTTGAGATCCGGTAACCAGCTAATAGTTTTTTATCGAGATTATGTCCTCCTTCCTCCTTTCTTGCAACATTGCCCTTTTAGTCCCGTTTTCTGTGTTGCTTGCTTAGATGGTCAGTGGTAGAGTCCGAGGAATATAGAAGTTTTTATTGCCATGGGAAACAAAGGATACCTAGAAATGTCCTACCCTGAGGTAATTAATTTTTGCGGAACTAATTTTTGCGATTTTGCGTACTTTTCGCAAAAATTATCTCCGCAAAACGTTTCAAATCTGCCATTCGCAAAAATTAGTTCCGCAAAAGCAAACAAAATTCAGAAAAAACAAAAAAGAAGGAAAGACAGGCAAATATGAACACTGTTTCAGGCCTTTCATGTTCACCAACGCCTGTCCTAACTACCCGATTCGCAAAAATCAATTCCGCAAAATCCATGAATGCATGTGATTCGCAAAAATTAAATCCGCAAAATATTTTGGAGAGGCTCCCTCTGTCGCAAAAAATATTTCCGCAAAAATTAATTACCTTAAGGTATGTGGATGATTCTCCTCTATCTTAAAGTGCGTGTTTTGATTTCAGAAAAATCATGCTATAAGAAGACTGGATTTAACTACCCGTAAGTTACATCCAAACTGTACACTGTATTTTGCTGTTGTTCTTGTTTTTGTACATATCCATGCATTCTATTATCATATTCAACCAAACCTTTTCATTATTTCCAGGAAGCACAATAGTTTCTGTCTAGTTAGTATATTTTTTAAGTGCTTCTGCTTCGAGTTCTACAAACTTGGCAATCTTAGCATTGAATTTTGTTGCACATTGTTTCGCGTTTTCATGGTCCTTTTGCAGATGAGGTTTCCACGTTGGCAGGAAAAGGGTTTGGAACCATGCATAACCTGAACGGGGAACCAGAACACGTCTCATTCTTTGAGCCGGAAGGATTAGCGTTTGATCCTGAATATAAGATTCTCTATGTTGTTGAGTTCGTGAGTATAAATTTCTCTTTTGTGCTATTGAAAATTTTCATTTGTCTTTCACTTGTATGAGTGCTGCATTATTATGGGCACTTTGTATCTTAATAAGGAAATTAATTTTTGCGGATTTTGTGTTTGTCGAAATTTTGTGGAAAATATCGGAATTAATTTTCGCGGATTTTCACGGTTTTATCTTCATTGAAAATTTTGCTGAAGCTTACTTTCGCAGTAGAAGGGAAATGCGAAATTCTGGGGGATTTTATTTGTGAGGGAATTCTCTAATGTTATTTTAAGATCTTGCAACTTCCACCATAAATTTAAACATTTTTTTTCACTTTAAGCTGGTTTTTGCCCAGTGGGATAGACGTGTCATCAAATGTATTTTTACAGAGAATTTGTCTTTTGAACTGATTAAACCTAGAAATTTCCCCAGGGTAAGAAAACTTTCATTCAAATAAGTGGAAAAATTTTGCCGGAATATATATATCCCCAGATTGAAATTTTTGACTGATTTCGTGGGAACTGGTTTTCGCGGTTTTGGTCGAAACAAATTTGTCACTGGAAGTTATTTTCGCGGATATGGCAAAAATCTGTGGAAAGTATGAAATAAATTCTCTTATTAAAGCAGTAAAAACAGGGATACTACTCTGTAAGGTTACTTGTCGTGAATTTAATGTTCAGAAAGATAGGATTTCCACAAAATGTTTATGGCTAGTTCTTGGAAGCTGGTGCCGGACATGAAAACAACTGCACTCATTTTTATATATGAGGCATTTGTGTTCTCTGACACTCTCTCTTAATTTGCTTGTAACATGTTGCTAAACAATATCGGCATGAATTTCTCTTCTAATGACAAAGAAGTTGGGCCATCAAGAATCTAACCATCATTGTATCTGCACGGTCTGGACTACCAAACCAAGGAAGAAATCAACTGTTGTTCACCAATCACATAACTCCTAATAAATCATTGTCTGCAAAGTCCCTTGTATGCAATAGAGGTGTGATTTTATATAAATTGGCTTCATGGGATACTGTCCGGTTGTGTTGCGGTCTTGTAGAATTAACCCTTCTTTTACTAGTGCAATTGTTCTTTAATGTGGAAATTGCTGTTTTGTAGTTATTAATTCTCACATTAAACATCAGTGTTTGGCTAATCCCTTCTTTTAGGGAAAACACCAGATTAAAGTTGTAACTTTGGATGGTAAGTTATTTTAACTACGTTTTAGTCTTTTTTCTTTGTGATTCAGAAGAAGTGAATTAGTGGGGATCCTGATTTTTCTGATCATAATCAATTTCAAATGAATTGCAAAGATACGCTCATTTCTTATTTTCGATAGACCATGATTGTAACATTCTTAATACTGGAAATATGGGCCCAAGCCTGACGGGCACTTCTGAGCAATCTGATTGGTCGAGACGTTTTATGTCGATATCTCTCGTTCTACTGCGCCGATAAGTTTCAAAGTTGGCTGGAATATTGTTCCTAATAGCCTCAATGTGTCTGCTACATTTGGAGATGTTTTGACCAAAACACGGGCTATTTTACAGACCGGAAAAATCACTAGCATTACTCTATTTTTAATTTACAGACCGGTCTGTAAAATACCCCAGCCGTCGTTCTTTTGTCCAAAATTTTAGAATACATTATCATGGCATTTTCTATCTGCCTGCCAAGTTTCATTTGTATTGGGCATCAGGAAGTGACAAAATAGCCCTAACCAATGCGTCCTCCACTGACAGCCCTTGTGCCATGCATCTACTCTATAGCAGTGTTTGATCACCCGTTCCAGCCCCCTATATAGGCAACCAGACACCCAAATTTGACCTGAATTAGTTAGCAGCCTTGCATTAGACCCCTTTTGGTGTGTCCCAAAATTAGCCCTACAGATGTACAGGAAGTATTATTTTCGTGGGAGGGGGGTGTGGACTCCTCCTTTTTCCGTTTGTGCCCTGGGTTTTACCTCTTCTGATGATGGATCTACCAAGATTATGATTGGTGCGAATATTAGGCTAGTCAGCTCATGCTTGTAAAGTACCCCATTTTCTCAAATGAAAGCAGTGTCTTCTTTTTGGACTCCCGCTTTAGCGGAAGAGTCCTATAAAATGAGGTCTGTCCGTCCTTCCGTCACCAACGCATTTTCCC
>JAOBRC010627451.1:0-10804 GCA_027575255.1 Scolionema suvaense
AACTGTTGTGAATGGCATCCTTGACACTGTGTTGTGGCCTCTTATCCATTTAATTGAATTGCGGCTGTGATTGACATAGTTGAATTCAGTTGACGAAGTATAGATGTTCTCCTCAACTGTAGATTCACTTTCTGCTCATTGCTTTACTATTACTCAGTGCTAGGTTTTACGGAGCTTCTACCTGTCTTAGCAGAAAGCTGACAGCAAATCTACAGTTCAAGAGAACTTTTGCTTCGTCAACTGAGTTCACTTTTGATATATTTGTATAGCTATCCTTATTTTGTTGCATGACCGAAGCTTTGTTAAATGCAGATTTTCCTTTAACATGTCGACTGTCAACAATGCAACATGGTTAGTTGCTGAATTCCCTGTATCAGGCATTCTTCGCAAAAGTTGTATGTTGGCTTTCACATTGATACAGGAGTGAACTTGATAAGTTGATAAGTCTGACCAGGAAAATGCTGCTGTCTCTTGAAATGAAATACCAACTTTCAGGAAATTAAAGATGTGAAAAAGAAAGCCAAGTTGCACAAAACTGAACACTTTTGCAAAAACATACTGAAAAGGGGATGGTTAACGCAGACAAGAATGGCATTTTCTTGTTGCTGTGTGTAGCATAGAACACGTTTAGATTATCATTATGTTGACATGACAGTATAAAATTCATCTTCTTTACAATGGCATTCGGAGCATGTCATTGCAGAAGTCAATAATGCGAAACAGTTTTTTTTTTCTCTGTTCTTATGGCTTATGAAAATCTTGAAAAAATTCACAAAAGCCTTGAATTCTGAGTAAATTATTAGCAAAAACCTTGAATTAACCTTGAAGTTTGGTCTTCAAAGGCAGTGGCAACCCTGTAATATAGTTTGCTTTAAATGCAAACAAATTGCCAAATTTGTGGTCTAGTGAGTGAAAGATTAAGGTGGTACAGCAGGAAAAAGTGGTCCTTTCCTGGTTCTGTTTATGTATGAATCAAATGCTATGTGCATTTTTGGTGTAACTGTTTTATTAGGTCCCGCTGGACTTATTTCAAGGAAGAGATGAAGTTGGTTTTTGTTGATGATGATGCATTTCCTTTGACTGAAAACATTATGAAGCCATACTCCAGAAAGCATCTGACAGAAGAAAAAATAATGTTTAGTTACCCTAAGTCGTATGCGTAGAATTAGCGAGAATGTCTTTGACATTTGGGGTAATCGTTTCCGGGTTATTTTTCCAGTTGGAATTCTCTGAGCCCTGATAAACCAGCGTAAAGTTAGCCGTCTACGGCTGCTGCAGTAAAGGCAGCCGTCGATTGCTGCCGCCAGTTACAGTAGCCGGCGATGGCTAATTCCAATTACAGTTTTGATCAACTTTATATTTTGATCAATTATAATTTAATCTGAGTAATCTGACTTGGTTCAAACACTCTCTCATTACTAGCTTGGTCGCAACTAACAAAAGATAGATTAAGGTGTTTGCTCTTCCATCACTAAGCATGGAGTGCAAGCAGAAGATAGATTGTCTTTTGTTGCGAAACTGCACGTTTCCATACAACTATATTACTTTCCTGCTTATAAGCAACGGTGCTCTTCACCCCGCTCCAACTTTTTTCCAGACTTGGAGACTCAAAGATGGTTCTTAAAAGCTTTCTGCACTTTAGAAAAAATATCGGCCTTTTGGCCCATCCTTCTTGAAGCCAAAGAAGCAGGATTACTGTATACGAGGTGACAATAAATGTTGCTTATGCTTATTTGACTACAATTTTTTGTAAGAACCAGAAAATTTGAGCTGAGGCTCGTTGTTCTTATTTTTGCCCAATTTTGAGCTTCAATTGTTCTTATTTTGCAAGACAATACGGGCTTGCAGTGTGGTCATCCCTAACATAGAATCCCTTTCTACGCAGAAAACTTAGCTATCGAAGTAAAAAGATATCGATGTTTGAATCCATCCTCATCAAGTAACATAGCTTTATAACAAAATTACGTCATCTTTGCCTTAAAATATAGTTTCTGTTCTTCACTTTGGGGTTGACACTCAGCTTGGATTGGTTCTTCAATTGCTCAGAATTTTTAGGCAAATTTGAGGCTTATTTTCTTAATAAATAAGAAATTGTTCCTCCAGAAAAAGAGTGTAAGTGTTCAGAAGCCTTGCATGGACATAGTTGCATGGGCTTCTGCATCTGAGCGCGTGTTGCTTCCTAGAAGATTGGCTCCTATGAAAACGCCCCCACTCTCACCGGAGAATTTGCAATCTGAATTTTTTTTCACAATTTTCGAAGAAATTAGCTCTAATATCTAGTCTTTTTCCAAATACATGTACTCAAACGAGGGCAAACCCGACAAACCACTCTCCATTGAGTAAATTTCAACATTGATCTATCTCCTCCACACAATTCCAGGAGTTTGAGAGTGGTTTCAACTTCTAAGCTATGTTTCGCGGAGAGTCCTGTATATGTAAATGAGGGGGAAAGTATTTTACATAAATAATTTATATGTAAATGCAAGTAGGATATCTGATTTCTTGCTGAATGTGTGTAGTGATAATATACTGCGACCAGAGTAAACCGAAGTAAATTGAGTAAAGTTTTTTATTGGAGTACCTCCTCGGCGCTATAATGGAAATTTGAGAATGGTTCAGACATTCAGTATTTTTTCTAATGATAATTCTTTATACAAAGACAGTTGGAAACGTACTAGATTTGTAAGTACAGCTGTCTTTCACCCAGCCGTCGATGAGTGTTTTTATCTGAAATTTTTAACCTAAATTGACGTTTTGGTGACAGTTTCACTCCCTGTTCTTGCAAATGCACATCGCCAGATGATACCGTTCATAGATTTCCATGAATATCAACCTAACTTTTTTGAATTAAGTGTCTTTTTGGCTGAAACTTGGTCAGGTACCAAAGTTAGGCATCTCTTAATATTTTTTACTCTCCTAATCTTTTATCACACTATATGTATGAAAGGGCTACTAACTGAGGGTTTAATTTGTATTTGGACGAATAGCAAATACGTGGTACATGGTGGGAAAATTCATGGATATCATCAAATGAACCTACACTACCCAGGTTAATGCCTAAGAGTGTAGTGTGATAAATGGGTAAAAATGTCACATTTTCAGTATGGTCGTGGTCCGCAACACCATAAATCGCATTAAGTAAATTCTAAACAGCTGCCCATGAATGAATTACATGATGGAACATCTTATCAGTACAGGAATGCCAATGAAGTTGAGTATCTAGTATTTTCCCCTAGGATATTATATGTTGTTTGCACATCATGGCCAGAGCAAACCGCCGTACATTTTCACATTGGTGTACCTCTTGCACACTATTCCTGAAAATTGAGCTTGGTTCCAAATTTAATTCTATGCTCTAAGGAAGGTCCTATACGTGCAGAAAGTGGGAAAATCGTCAGATTTTCATATTCAGCTCCTTTTTAACCAGCCATCGATAAGTGTTTTCATCTACAATTTGGAATCTAAATCAGCGTTTTCATAACATTTTCACTACCTATTCTTGCTAGTGCTGATTGCCAGATCGGATCATGGATTAATTTCAATTAAAGAATTCGAACTTAACGTTTAGACTTGGATACTTTTTGGGTCGAGCCTTAGTCAGAAAAGAAAGGTATAGGTCTTTTCATATTATCGAAAATGTCAAGAAAACTGGAAAAATGATGAATTTTTGCATAATGTGCGTATTTGTTCACTCTACATGTATGGAATGACTGTTAACTGAGGGTCTATTCTGCATTTGGACGAATGGCAAATAATTGGTACATGGTAAGAAAATTCATGGATATCATCAAAATGCAGCTATGCCACCCAAGCTAACGCTTTAAAGTATAGTGTTCCTTGGGAGACAAATATGGTTTTTGAAGAAAAGTAAGCATATTTCAAATTGTTGTAAATTTGATGAAAACAGGCAAAAATAGTAACTTTTTGCAAAACTTCCATATTTTCCATGATATATAAGAGGAATGACTGTTAACTGAGATTCACTTGGCGTTTGGACACGCAGCACATACTTGGTATGTACTTGGTGGGAAAATTCATGGGTATCATCAAATGCAGCTGTGTCACCCAGGCTAACACTTTGAAGAATGGTGCGCCAAATGAGTCAAATTCTCGTACTTTCAACATGATCGTATGGCACAACAGTTTAAATCACAAAAAATAGATTTTAAGAAAACATCTATTAGCAGATTACTTAAAACTACCTCTTAAAAGTACAGGCTGATATACAGTGTTAACACACAAAGGCCAAAGCAAACTGGCTTAACTTGGGCAAATTTTCACGTTGGTGTACCTGTTGCGTACTATTCCCGAAATTTGATCTTCCAAGTTGAAATTCCGACTTTAACACGTTGCGTGTGGAGAACAAATATTCTCGGTTTTGGGACTAATTTCTGGCACCAATCGTCACAGGCCTATTTCAAGCAGTTCTGGATGCTTTTATGCAAAACCAATACGTGCGTCAGATAGAGCATTAAATTTCAAACAAATTCCGTCTAAACAAGTTGTCTTGCCACTGCATCGATTGGTGGCCGCGAAAGTCGTAAAATTTTGATTGTTTTTTCTTGAAATTCGAGGATTTTCCGATATCCTGCCACACTCAACGTGTTAAATCTTGGTTCTAGTAAGGGCCTTAAATATTTAGATGCTGGGAAAGTTGTCAGATTTGCAAATACAGCTTTGTTTCAATCAGCTGTCGATTAGTTTTTTATCTGCCATGTATAATTTAAATTAGCTTTTTGTAACATTCTCACTATCCTTTTCTTGCAAATGCATGTCGTCAAAAGTTATCATACATCGATTTCAATGTAAGAATACAACTTAAACTTTTCTGCTAGGATTCCATTGGAGAGAAACATGGTTTGGTGATAAAGTTAAGTACCTCTTTATATTATCGGAAATATAAAAGAACTGGAAAAAATGATGACTTTGTGCAAAGTTTGCATCTTTTTCACTGTGGAATGAAAGTTTACTGGAAGCCAATCTGTATTTGGATAAACACCGCATACGTGGTACATGGTGGGAAAATTCATGGATATCATCAAATGTTGCTATGCCACTCAGGTTAGTGCCTTAAAGTGTAGTGCGCAAAATTGGTCAAATGGTCGTATTTTCAACGAAACTGCGTTTCAAGGCCTCTTAAGGCCTATATTGTAAACTTTAACTAAAATTCTCTGAACCGCTTGCGATAAAATACTTGGCAAAGGTGAAGAAATCCTTTTTAAGTTGAATATCTGATCTTTTGTTGATTATATGCACGGTTGATACAGCGTGAACAAGGAAAATTGATGAGAACATGATAATTTTTCACATTACTTGTATTTTCCACGCTATTCCAGCGAAATTGAGAAAGTTCAAGATTTAAATTCTGGTTTAGATGAGCATGGTATCTATGTATATGGTGGGAAAATATTTAGATTTGGATATACGACTCTTTTCGTTCAGCTGTATACAGTGTTTTTACAGCCGAATCGCACACCTAAATTAGTGTTTTTATGGCGTTTTGGTAAAATGTTTCTGGCAAATTAGCATGACCAGGTGGTATCAAGCATGAAGTTTGACGATGGTGTTGTGCCTTAATATTAGAAACCTCGGCATGTTTTTTAGCGAGAAGTAATACAGTAACACAGTTAATTATTTCTTGAAATGCACTTAAATCTGAAATCAACATGCAAAATCAATGACTTTTCGTAAAAACTGCATCTTTTCCACGCTTTATCCATGAAATGACGATAAACTGAAGCTCAATCAGAATTTACACAGATGTCACGTACTTTGAACATAGTGGGAAAATTGATGGATATCGTCAAATGCAGCTCTGTAAGCCAGCCTACACTCTTGTAAAGTATGGTGCGCCAAATTGGTCAAATTCTTGTGTTTTCAACATGACGTAAAGTCGCGTTGTACCAGCAACGTAACTATTGTAAATAAATTGCAATGAAAGACGATATCCTGTATTCTATGTGTCGTTCGCAGACATTTGATGTTTTTGGCCTTGAACTTGGTATCTGCAAAGAGGGCGATTTTAACCTGCTAGTATATGCAATCAACGCTCTACAGATTATGTACAGTAATAAGCTTTGCACAACATGTTGCGGACCAAATCTAAGGATGCTTACACGCTGACTGGCTTTTTGGATGACGTTAGGGAAGATGGCAAGTACATCGATGAACAGTGGAAGGACGACCCTAGTTGCACATGGCAACCCCTACCCCCTACAATGGCTCGTAGGCCAACGCAAGTGAGACTGGAGTAGGATATATTTTCACTAGGTACATCAATGGAGCGGGAAGTGTTCTTTGGCAATGGAATATGCTCTTTTGATACGAATCGTTTAATTATTCTAGACCAACAGAAGGGAGGTAGTTTAAAATCCTATAGCAATGAAATGTGTTGTCGCAATGCAATGGCTTCTTTTCTATCAAGGTACTTTTATATTTTGTCCTGTCATAGTGTAATAAGCATTGTCTTTAATCAACCTCAACTCAAGAAGCAAACAATAAAGACGTTCAGCTGCAGTCAAATTGTTCTGCTCAGGAACGTTGCTGCTGCTTCTGCAAAGTCTTTTTTACAACAGTCATTTTGTGCTTAAGCTCCAATTTTAAGGCATCCTTTATGTCGCATTCTGGAATTTTCCTCATCAATCCAACAATCACTTCCCCTGGCACTTCGTCCATATCTCGTTCCTGCAGAGGAGTAGTTTGCTCAGGAGCTTGTAAAACTTTCACAGCATGTTCTAGCAACTCACCTGTCTTACTGTCTTCCTTGGCTTTTTTCACCCTTGGAGACGGTGTAGTATCATTTGCAGGCTGAGAGCTAGCATAGGTTTGACGAGGAGTCAGAGTATCATTGAGGAAATGCAGTGATTTGAAAAATCTCTAATGAGACACATACACATCATTCGTCCCTGATCTGCTTGATTTGGACTGGACCACTTTGCCTCACTCCCTGCTATAATAAGCCTTCGAAGATGAGAACTTTCTTGATATTTGATCCTCATTGACACTTGAATTAAAAATTCATCAATAATCACCGTTTATTGCCTTCGATCTTTGTACTCTATCACTGTAGTTTGGATGCCTGCTGTTGTACAGTATGTCGTCTTTTCTCCAAAATTCAATTACAAAATTCACCAACTCATCATTCCACTCCATTTCATTGGCAGATGTGCGAGTACTGGCTTTTTTAGGTAGTTCCACGCATGTCTTTCTCCTGGTCTGCTCCGTCGTTCAATGATGCTTGCCACTCATCTTGCTCTCTCCACATTTCTTGAGAACGTTGATGTAGTGATGCAAAGACAGCTTCAGCTGTTGATGGTTGCGTGAACTCTTGATGTGTTGTACTTGTAGGAAGACCTTGTTGCTGCTGCTGCTGCGCACTAGAAGAAGAGCTGTGTCGTTGTTGAAGTTCTTGTTGTTGCTGGATAAAAGGAAGTGTTAGATGGTGCTGTGAAGATCCCTTCTTTGCATAAACCTGGAAGATGATAATTTTAACCAAATTAAGTCTCAGGGTGGCATAAAAACAAAATCAGAAACAAACTGAGTGCATTCTTATAGGAAAACTTTTATAAGAACATGAGCCTCAATTTTGCCAAAACCCTTACAGAAATTATTGGTTAATAATGGGTGAAAACCCGGTTAAAAACATTAAAACTTGGAATCTTCATTTTGTAGGGTTAAGAATAGGTTAAAAGTTTAGCTTCAAATTTGTCAAAGGCAATAGATTGGCAATAGGTTAAAAATCCCAGTTTTTAAGCTGTTTTTAAGCTATCTGCAATTTTAGATTAAGAATAGCTTCAAAACCCCACTTTTTAACCTGTTTTTAAGCTGTATCTGGGGTAAAGGTTAAAAATAGGTTAAAAAGCAGTTATATGCCTGGAGGTACAAAATGTAGGTTAAAAATAGATTAAAAACCAAGCTCAACAGTAATTGATTTGTCACTCTCATACTTGGAATGGTTTTGCGAAACACTAAAAACTCATGAAGTTTTAGTGACTGCAATTTAATTAAGTTAGAGCCTCTGGATTGATATTTTGCATGGAAGTTTTATGCACATTCTTTATGAGAGAGTGGTTTTCAAAGGTTGGATCTTGCTGCTAAACGTTTTTGGAAAAGAAATATTATTGAGAAAAGCTGTATAGCTGCCATACTGCATTATGCTTTGAGTTATTTTTAATTGGTGAGTTCTATGTTATGATCTGTGAATATTAGAGACAGCTTTTTGAACAATTTTTTCAAAGCAATGTTTTGTATTGATCACTGCTCAATCATCAAAATATTAAATTAAGGAATAGAGTGTGTATCCATTTAGGTCCAGATAAAAAGAAAGTATCATGTTGTTTTAGTTTGGATATAATTGCATCTTCCATTAATGTTTCACATGACTATTGATGTGTTACCTAGCTATACACATGATGAATCTTCACAAGATTTAAAAAAGTTTATCATAATCTGCAATTGGGTAGGAAAGTTTGAGATATCGCCTTGTCTTTTTTATACGTTGACTCTCTCACTTTGTGAAAATAAACGTTTTTGTTTGAAGAAATTAAAAAAGATTCTGTGCTGATGTGCAAACCTTTCCGCTGTTCTTCTAATCGACAAAAGTCATTAGATTGGTGATAATTCGGTTCCTCACTTTTTCGTGTGCGATATTCAGTTTTAAAGGTTGCTTGAGACTGCTTTAATAAATTTAATTTATGAACAATTTGTAGAGTGGTGACGTATATATATTAATTTTGGCCTACAGGAATTCGCAGTGAAATTCCTCATCATTGATTGGATTTTTCGGGTCAAAAATGGTAGTCACTATTGTTCAAGCTGCAGACTTGCTGGAAGCTTTGAAATTAGTATCTAACTTGTTCTTCGCTACAGAGAAGTGGTACAGGATCTCCTCATCACCATATTTTTTAATAAATATTTTAATTATACATTATATTTTTGAAAATTGTGTGGCCATTTAAGCTTTTCATGTGGGCTGGCTAATCTGCCGTTTTAAGGTAAAATTATCGTTTTATTTTCATTTTCAAGCTGGGTTTTCAATCAAGACTTTTTTGCCTATTTTTCAAGGTAAACTTTTAGCTTGTTTTTTTTGCTAGATTTTTAATCTGTTTCTAAACTAGTTTTTTAACCTGTTTTTAACCTTCATTTTTTAACCTGTTTTTAAGCTAGATTAATAATGGGTACTTAACCCATTTTTAACCCTTTATTAATGGGTTTTAACCTGTTTTTAAGCTAGATCTTTTAACCCACTTTTAAGCTAGATTTTAACCTGTTTTTAAGCTTGGTTCTTAACCTGTTTTTAAGCCGTTTTTAACCTGTTTTTGAGGTAGATTTTTAATCTGTTTTTGACCTTCGTTTTTAACCTGTTTTTAAGCTAGATTATTAATGGGTTCTAAAGCTATTCTTAACCTATTATTAATTGGTTTTTAACCTGTTTTGAAGCACCGCTTTTTTAATCTGTTTTTAACCTGATTTTAAGGTGGAACGACAGGAAAATTCACAAAATTTTCACATTCTCTAACTTACCTCTAACTTCTCCGGCTCCGACATATACACAAATAATACTCTAAAATTAAGTTTGGGCTTCTGGCATCGCGTATATCCGGAGATACACGCAAGTAAAGTTTATGACTATGCACAATTTTCCCGCGCCATTCTTCACTCTCTCTGGCTGCTACTGCGCACCACGGATCATGTCAGAAGCAGAGAATAATACATAGGAATTATGTTCAAACTGCGCATTTGATGCGACTTTTGATCACTGTTCACCTGCTAGGTATTGTTAATGCTCAGCCAGTTTACACTTTTCAATGAAACTCTTCGAGCTCATTGATATCGCTACTGATAAGCATGCTCCTCACGTGTGACATGTGTTGCGTCTGATTGGTTGCAGGCAAGTCTTCTTGGCTTCTGATTGGTAGAAATCAGCTTATTGTAATATATGAGACTCATTTGCATATCCGGCGCTTGGCATGAGGAAGTAGTAAAACTTTCGGTGAAATGTATGGTCACTTTGATTCATATTTCCGCCTCTCTGGAATAATTATTTGCTTGCGTATTGGCATTATATCGTTCGAGGAACATTTGCTCGGCATTCAGTAGAAAATTTAAGGGTGTCTCGCCTTATTCTGCGAGCAAATTATTGGCAGCATAATCAATTTTACGGCTTTCACGCGTTTAAGTGGTCTTTACTAAACAAAAGTTTGTGCAGAAATTATTGATTGGAGGCAGAGAACGACTGCTGTCGGTGATAGAGGATAGGTGCACGGAAAAAAATACGGGCGACGCTAGATTTATTTCATTCTGTTTGTTTGTTGTGGCCCATTTTGTGTGAATCGTATGTAATTTAGGTAGAAACGCTGTAGATACTGAACAAGTTACATAACGCAAAAAAGCTCCCATATTTTTTTCAAGGTACACGGCCTCCACATAAGGGACATTGAAAATTTTTTGTACATGTTCACAGCAGTTCAAAAACTTTGGTTTTGTGTTTTCGATTGCCTTTTTGTGTGATGTCATAACTGGTGCATATGACGTTCTATGGTTTTTTTTCTCCCTACAAAATGTTCTACAGTAATCATAGTAGTCAGCAAAGAAAACATCTTCCTCCAATTATTGCTCTTTTCCTCAGGATAAACCACTTTACATCAGCTATTTTTCCTGCTGTACCACCTTAAGGCTTTTTTATTTCTCACTTGTCATGTGTTAACTGAATGCAAAAATGTTCCTGGAAAAATGTATTCAAGTCCTTGAAAACTCCTGGAATTTTTTGTAGGAAAAGAGTGGCCACCCTGCATAGAATTAATTT
>JAOBRC010627562.1:0-17906 GCA_027575255.1 Scolionema suvaense
CCGGACAGTCGCACGCCACCTACGAAAAAGGCGTGCGAACGTTCGCACGCCAGCACTTTCATTCACGGAGAAGCCTGAATCAGCAACTGGTGTACTTAAGCTAGTGGTTCTATCACCACGTTCCATTGCCCAATCAATCACGAAGATGCACAGGAAACAGTTCTGATAAAAAGCATAATAATTATTGGTTGAAAGGACAAAACGTAATCAAAATTCGGCTCTCCAGCATACTTTCCAACCCATGCACGCTTTCTTCAAACAACTTTTACCAGAGAACACGCCAACACTATAATAATTCATTCCTCCAACGTTATCTACTCTTACTGCATATATCATAGTCGAGTTTAAATTAGAAACTAAGAAATCAGAAAGGCTCAACTTGATAATCTATTATGAGTCATGGGCAATCTTCCAATATAACAAGATAAGTGAGATACAGTATCATAGATACCAATCTATACAGGAGAATCCTTTGTCCAGTCTAGCAAAAGCATGAACTGCAATACTTGAACTGAGCTTGACCCTTCTCTTCTATCAGACACCTGATGACCACAAATGAAGAAAGCACAAAACACAAAGCCCCTGCGGAAAATAGTCCCATCATAGTTTGCACTGGTCGGCACCACTCTCATCATAGTTTGCACCGGTGAACGCCAATCTGATCATAGTTTGCACCGGTGAACGCCAATTTGATCATAGCTTGCATTCGTGGACGCCACTCTGATCATAGTTTGCACCGGTGAATGCCAATCTGATCATAGCTTGCACTGGTGAACGCCAATCTGATCATCGCTTGGCCCTCTGGGTACTAATCTGAGCTTTAGCTTGTCCTTCAGCATATATTAGAGCCTTCTCTTTGACTACAATACCAGTTAAATGAACAGCGATCCATTGATAAAGCACACATTTTGGTATTGGAGAAAAGCAATAACCACCTGCTTAGATTACATCGGAGCACATTGTAATATTGCAAAACATTCCAAGTTGATCAGAGGCCCATACCAACAGAAAACGTTTACAGGCGATACTTGGACCTCAGCAAAAATTAATTTGGAATTGAGTTTTTTGAGTATTCCTTGTTGTGATGTAGCAGGAATAGTGACATAAAAAAGCTCTCATAAAAGTCTTTACAGTTCCTTCTGGCCGACCCAGGCAATGACTAAACACACGTGTTCCCAACAACAGACCAATTTCAATGCTCTCAGTTGCACATAAGTTCTATCACCAATGCTTGGGAGCAGTGAATTCATAACGAAGTAGCCCTTCATTGGTCTTGAGGTAACCATTAGAACCTAGCATGACAAAAACATTCTAAAAGCCACCAGAGATGTGCATGGGTTACATAGAGGATCATAGCCTTTTTAGTGCAGAAAATATGACAGGAAATAATCCGCCTCAGAGCCAAAGGGTACTTTCCAAAAAATTCTATTAATCATTTTATAACTTAGCAGTTGTCAGAGTTCACAAAGTTTCTTAATGAATCTTTTGGCAGCTCCTATTTTGCAGACCTGAAAACTGAAAGAAAGAATAATCTTAAAGTATAATGCATTCCTATATCGTACTTCTTTGAGCCCAAATTTTGGCATGTGACGAAATTTAAAAATCTAGCTTCAATATTTCTGCATCTTTAACTGTGAAATGCAGGCTGCATTCTCGCTTAATATTGAAACATTCCTTGTTAGAGTGAATTAGAAATGACTAAAACATATTACATATCACTTCCGACCAATCCTTGGCCATTTATTCTATCAAAAGATACTTGATCTAATTCGAAATGATTATCTGTAAAAAATATATTAATTTTCTTCACAGAGAAAGCAAATTATTTGTCTGAAACCTATTCTTTTTGAGTAAGTGCAGCCCTTGAATAAGCGCTGCATTAAAAAGTCCAGTTTCTATCAAGCGTCATGCAGTGTTTAATTCAGGATTTACAGTACAAATATCAGAAAACGGCTAAATTCACATATGTCAGCTGGTCAGTCCACAAAGTGTTTAACAAAATTATTCTCATTAAATCAAAAACAGGTGATCCCTTCAAGAGAAACTTGAACCAAAATAAACCAACCACAACACATCAAAGTTTCACTTGAAGTACATATTTATTCAATAGCAAAATTATGTCTGCAAAACTAGGTTCAGGAAATCTAGTTGGTAAACAGAATGATAAGGGCTTTTGGTACAATACATCAAGAGCATCAAATAAGCTCTAAGTGCCAAGCTGTAATGCAATCAATAAGGTGATATAATGCAAATGAATCATAGACCAAAATACAATGGTAATACAAGTAAATAGAAGTTTTCAAGACCAAAAACGATCGCACCAATAAAAAGAAGAAATTGGACTAGCGTGAATGATAGTAATATAATTTCACATCGAAGCAGTAGGAGTCGAATGCAAGCATCAGTCTAGTATTTCTGAGAGTCAGATCTGGCAATGGTTGTAAATGTTCGCAAATTGCAATAAAGTGCTGCAGATGAAACACTTAAAATATACTGCTATCCTTATGCGACTACGACAACAGAATACTGCAGTTTGTTTACAATCATACACACACTCCCCTATGATAAAATATACGAAAACATCCTCTTATTTCTTTTCAATGCACTCAGAGTTCAGTCCGCACATTGCTTATAATTTCTAATTCACAAAATTTACTATGGACTTTACAAACAACCGCAAGACAAATACATAGAAACACAACCTAGTCCCCAGCTTACCCTAACGCTACATGTGATCTTTCGGCCCAAGCCAAGAATCTCACAGTATCAAAAAGGGTCAGACAGTTCCAAGGATATTGATCAGGAGTTTGTATTTATGAGATTAAGGTTATAGACTTATAGGACCCACCTTCGCCATCTCCGCTGCCATCATCACCAACTCCTTCAGCCCCGTCAGTCCTGCTGTATGCTATGGATCTTTCGTAAGAAGGCGCGCAAGGACGGACGTCAACATGCAGACTCGATAAAATCTTATACCCAGAATTCTGCAGGACGAAGGTTTTAAAAACATTGATTCTTTGAGCTTATGATTTATCTTGGTCAACCCATATTCAGGTTTTGTAAGTATTAATACAGTTTAATTTGTGTTAAAAGCTATATCAAGTTATCGATTACCAAAATAGGGGTTATTATTATTACTATCACCAATGAGATGAGTTTAGCCGGACAGAGAGATGCATGAAAGCATTAGCCAGCACTCAGGTAAACAGGTTCAATATAGTAGCACAGAGATTGGCTGTTAAGGTTTACGTTTGAGTTTGAATTCTGTTAGTGCAGATCATACTGTAATTTCTCTTTCCTACTCTCATTCTTTGCTAGCTCAGTGATTACAATTGACTTTATTCAGCTGGGTGGCAGGGTCCAAACCAAAAGATCTGAAAGCAATGCTGACAACAGCTAAACCACACTACGCAAAGCAGATGCATGTAAAAAAAAACATATTCTACTTGAATCCTGTCATCTTCGACTTCAAACTTTTGCTACTATCGCGAAAGAATAGGTAAGTGTAAATCACTACTATTACTATCACCATAATTATGTAAATGGGATTAGTGAAAGTTTTGCCAGAGACTATTTTGATTTTCGAACAACGGCTATGTTTGTTCTCACTCCAATAATACATGAAGGAACCCTTAACCACTTAAACACCACTAAAAAAATGCAAGCTAATTATTTGCGTTCTCTATGAATACATTTGCTTTCGAGAAAATTATTTTTCAATAAAAATTTCATACGATTCCTTTCATTAGGACTGGCATTTTGCAAGCTCATTGTTACTAGTTCTTTCGGCATAATCTGAGTGCAGATGTTCCAGTAGCAATCTTTATTTTACTTGCTTCAATTGGAGCACTTCCGTTGAAAACCGTCATATTTTTGGCATAATTGCTTAATCTAATCAATTACGTCCGCCACAGAGCTATCGTTAAATATGACCACTGTTCATTAGTGAATCAAACAAACAGTTACAGTCAAATATAATTTTTGCTCCTACCACAATTGAGTTCTAGATAACGCTGGTTTATTTTGTATTTTACAAGAAATTACACAGGTAGTTCACATTGAATTTACCTCAAAACTTTCATGTTAAACCACGATGCTACAGTATGACGTTATCAGGGTCCCATTACAAAGCATTGCTGCATTCTTAACAGCAGTGGGGAGTCATTGCCTCACACAAATATTCAACATGTCATATACATGCTTGAGATAACACTGATGAGGCATACACTTTCATGACCTCAATCTTACGAATTTTGGCAGCACATAATATAAGTAAAACAAAGCTTTACTCCACATTTTTTTTCTACGAACATTCATTTTGAGAGCATGCTTTTCTGTTTTGCCTTGATGTTCTCAACTTTTAGGATTTTGATGTATTGAAGCCTTATGTTCTTATAAACTTCGTTTCTTTAGGAAAAAAACATGTAATAGAATAGCACTAACAACAAAAAGCAAAGAAACACTAGAACCAATAAACCAGACCAAAAGCTATAAAGCAATCTAAAAAGACTGACAGGTATAATCTTGCATATGCTTTGTTTCACTGAAAAAGTTCCAGTTAAGTCTCTTTGAAGCTCACATTTTCCTTTTGATATTTTAGACTTGTTCTTTATTGGCATTCGAGGAATATGGTAAAGTCACATAATACCTCTGCACGCCAAAGTCCTCGAAAGAAACCTAAAATCCCTTCACCGACACCAATCGAACTTTCAAATCTATAGGTCTTGAAACGCACCAGTAAATAATGAGCGGTATTCAAGATAAATTTCAGTCAAAGATAGCAAACTCACGATGAAAAGTACGCTTCAATCGTTGAATTTAATATGGTGCTCAGAGAGCACTCCCTCAGCAACAACATAACTCCACAGGCTACAAACATCTAACATGATTTTTTTCTAGCCACTTTTAGGTCCGATAATAGGACGTAAAGAAACTCAATTTGCTAAAAACTGAATTTTTTTACAAAGCAATTTCCAGTCTATATTCACCAGTTAGAACTATTTCACATGAACATCTTAAAACAAAAGACAGAGACATTTCTGCTGAAGTGTGTGCATGGCGGAAAAACACTTTCTGAGGACCAAGAATCTTTTCCACAGAATATATTTGTATTTGATATATATTTGATATTTAACAATATCTTGAAGCTTTCATACCAAACAAAGCTTTGCAAATCTTTTTAAATTGAGTCTCTGAAACTGAATATTTCTGCAAAAATCGGCCATGCAAAAGCGGTTCGAAAAACCCCTGATCTAATAAAAAGAACCGAAACAAAAACACTATCTTGTTAGCTGCTAATGCAACTCTCAGCACAAACAAGGTTTTCCACAAGTCCAACAACACTCTCCTTGTGCAGCTACACTACAGATACATCTTAAAAAGGCACTAGCAACCATCTGAGGAAAGCAGAGGACATTTGTAAAATGCAACTGTCTAATCTGAATAATTCAACAATAAATTGCTTATCCGCAGACAATCAAACTAATATCTTCATCGTTCACATCAAAAAGATAAAATGCGTGTGGAACTTTAGAGTATTTTCTTGGGGAGTTTTCAGTTTGAATCTCCCTTACTTGGATCAGGCTACCAAACATTGATGAAGAGACAACTTCGCTATTTCCCATTAACAGTGTGCGAGAGGATATTGAGTGAAGACTTTATAAGATTCTGTTCAGGTTCCTGACGTAAGAAGTTATGTCCAACAGACATAATGTTGAAGGCCAGTTTTACGGTAACTATCTCCACAAACTAAACATTCTGCACAATTTGGCTTCTACAAAATACTTTTACTGTATTACCAACACAACGCGGAATAAACACATAAGCCTGATTGGCAAATCGTGCATGTTGAAACAATGTCTACGGCAAAGAAAAATACGATGACGCTCTCCCTGACTTGGTCGGGAAGCAAACATGAAAGAACTGTTTCAAAACTTTTAGCAACTGTTTCAATGCTCAAAATCTTTGTCAATCATGAAAACATGCTGATACGCAAAAAAAGCACCATTGGCCACTCCTTTCTCTTACAGTTTCAGTGAAAAAACATAAAAATACAGTGTAATTCATACAATTCAATTTGCCCTCTACGGATGGCGACTCTGTTGCTATTTGGCTTCAACATCAACTACAGGACAGTCAACTAATTTTACTATTTCTATTCGTTCACTGAAACAAAACGTTTTTGAGGAGGGAAATGAGCAGAAGTCCTGAAAAATGCCAATCCTTCACCCTAATCAGGCTGGGAGCAGAATTCTGCAAATGCTGTATGAGATCTTCTAATGACACAAGCAAAACAGAAGGCAGATGGTAACAGCATGTGCAGATGCCACAACACAAAATTTCCACTACATCTACTAGCACCATGGGGTACAATTAGTCAACGATGCATATGGGATGGTAGGCAAGCATTTTCTTGATAATAGAACCTAAAATACGAGGCAGATATAGTTTACAGATTGTAAACAATTATCTACTGTATAAAATCTTTGGCAATAATTCGACTTGTTCTATAATTTAGGGAAAACACTATTGCAAACTTCACTACCTGAAGAAGGTGGTGATGGTCTGCCAGTGCGAGAGGGTCCAGGAAGTCCCCTCAAATTAATGTTTGGTCCAAGGTTGGCAATACCAGAAAGATCCAGTGCCTCACAAGGTCGCACATCAACATGTAAGCTTGTCAGCATCACAAGTCCGGAAAGCTGCAGTACAAATTGCTATTGTCAATGTTCGATTGGTGCAAAGCATGTGCTCCTGCACCGTCCAGTATCTACAACCAAGTTTCTGTATCATACTATGTAAAATACCATACTTTAAAATAGAGACATATTAACCATTCGTCGGTAAAGGGGGGGGGGGGGGTGTACACCCCCCCTGTCCAAAAATTTTTTCTAGCGCGGCGTAGCCACGCTGACTTTCATGTTACTAAAATCCTTTTGGGCATCTTTCTGTGCAAAAATCGTCATACTACCATTTTTGGTACTGGAAATATGGGCCCAGGTCTGTGGGGCACTTTTGGGCAATCTGATTGGTCAAGAGGTTTTTCGTTGGTATCTCCCGTTCTAAAGCACCAATCATCTTCTAACTTGGCAGGAACATTGTTCCTAACAGCCTTCATCTGTCTGCCAAGTTTTGTGGCGTTTCGATTAATATGGACTATTTTACAGACCGGAAAAGTCACCAAAAATACTCTATTTTTTAATTTACATACCGGTCTGCAAAATACCCTTGCCGTCCCTCTTTTGTCCCAAAATTTGGAATACATAATAAACTTGGTGTTCTCTATCTACCTGCCAAGTTTCATGTGTATTGGACTTCAGGAAGTGTCAAAATTACCCTAACCAATTGGTCCTCCACAGAGAGCCATTATACCATGCATCTACAGCATGGTAGTGTCCTGTCACTCTTTCCGGCCCAGACAACCGGACACACAAATTTGACCAAAATTGGTATGCAACCTTGTATTAGACCCCGTTTGTTGTGTACTAAAAATTATCCCTACAGCTGTAAGGGAAGTACCATTTCCGAGGGGGGGGTGTAGACCCCCCTTTACCGTTCGTACCCTAGTTTTTAGCGTTACCCACGAAGGGTTAAGAGAAATCATTGGTAGATATAGATGGTAGATAAGGATGGAAACTTAGTGATTGACCATTAAAGTATGAATATAAGTACATTAATTCAATGCGCAAGACACAGGATACTACAAAAGGTGAAACAAGAGCAGATGAAGATTGAAGACACTGAACAAAAAGGTTACTGGAAATGCAGTGGTTAGTCAGCTGGACTTAGCTAAAGCCATTCGGATAGATTTCTGAAAGACTTTTATATAATAAGAGCCAAAAAAATATCAGTTTGGATAATACTACAGCAGGGAAATACAAAGCTTTCCTTTAGGATACTGTTCACCATCAAAGAGCATTCTCTACCTCAGCTTGCAGTTTGTTTCAGCCAAGATTGCATGAATTCGTATGGAGTTTAAAGCATTTGTAGTCACACGGACATTGCTTGAATCCACTGATCTGAGCCATCTGGGAGTGACTACAGTTCAACATTGCTTCAGCGATCTGTGTCTGAGCTTGCTCACATCGATCAGAGCAATCAGATCGTTATTTGTAACGGTGCTGGTGCGGGTCTATCAGGTGCTACAGTAAAAATTACTTAAGCAATGTCGTTAAGCACACTGATTGCTCAAACCTCACTCACTAGCACTATGCAATCTAGAATTTAAATCTATAGGTCATGATTGCCACCACTAAAGAAGCATGATTCAGCACATGATACACTTGCCCATATGCATAGCAAACGTCAGTCAAAAATAGCAAACTCATGACAAAAAACAAGAGGATTCGATAATAGGTTTGAATATAGTGCTGCTAGAGTTCTCCCTCAGAAGCAAACTCTGCATGTTACTAACATCCCACAAAAAGAACCGAAAAAAAACACTGTCTTCCGCAGTTACTTCAATTCTGAACATAAACAAGATTTTCCACATGTCAAACACTACTCTCTTAGTGAAGTGCAGCTACAATACAGACATATCTAGGGAAAGCACTGGCGACCATCTTCAAGAGGCTGATGCAGTTTTAGCCGGATATACCATTAACTGATGAACCAGCAATCAAAGAGCGAATAAAATAACTAAGCAATCATTCAAACAAATCAAGAAAGTGTAGCGAAGATACCCATCAACCACACAAGGTCTTCGGATTTTAAGAGGTTACCAATTTACAAAACTATTGTCATTTCACTTACTAAATACAGTCTATGTCCACACTTCATTCTCATCTAACTCCAACTCGCTCAAATACATAATTTGATTACGCATGTTACAATAGACTCATCTAAAATACTTCGCTGACTTGCAAGCAGTTAATGGAAAAATACATCCATTCACAGGCTACGAGTGGACAACGGAAAAATATATCGATAGAGTTGTATGACGACTGTTCAAGAGAAAGGCGGGTGGGCAAAACAATTAAAGTTTGATTATACCCACCACTAAAGAGACGGTTTTCTATCAACTGAACGCAGTATGTGAGAAGATATCTTGCTGTAGAATTTATAAGATCAATAATAGGTTCTATTTTACACCAGGGGCGGATCCAGGGAAAAAATCTGACTGATGCAAAAAGCGTTTTCAATTGCGGAGCTCTAGCTGCAGACGCTGATCAGGCATTAGAACTGTTTTTAGCATGTATTGCATATTCTGACCCTTCTGTTAATAATACCCTTTAGAATGAAAAGACTTCCCTGTCTGATCAACAAAATCAAAATCAACCCGTTGATCAGATGACTGACGTGTAGCAACTTGATGTTCTAGGCAGACCAAGGAAGACTAAATCAAATTCGGATGGGCTGGAAATGCACATGGGTATTTGTTCTCAAGTTATTCTTTTATTGTGGTGTCCGCTTAGTTAACATAGTGTATTTGAGTCTGCGCTGACACTTAATCGCCACGCTGGTCGATGTCCCCTTTGCTCTCCGGCGTCTTTGCTTCAGAAACCTCTGTGGCAAATCTGCATTGCACCCTAGCTCTGCGTCGCAGAAAATGAGCAAAGTGGACAAATTTTATACATTTAAGTTCATCCCCCACTGCAGGCGCAGATATCCATCACCGGCAAACTCTACTTTTGTCAAAGGCAAACTGAAGACTGCAGCAAGAAATACGAGAGATTCACTACAAAATCTTTGTGACTTCGAGAATAAATCTCAGTGATGCAATAACATCAATCCCGTCACCCTGGATTTGCCCCTGTCCACCCATGTTCAACAGGTACATCATTCTGTTTAATAAAGTTCAGTCTATATCACAAAGCCTCTACAAATTGAAGATTTTGTGTAGTATGGCATTTAGAAGTAACTTCACTCGAGCATTTGCTTTGTCACCCTGTAGCAAAGGAGCAGTAAAATTGAACCTGATTAGCAAATCATAGAAGTACTGCCTATAACTTTAAATTGCAAAAAATGTTTAAAAACTTGCTTTCAACTTTTTTCATGCCCAACTCGCTTCAAAAAAGGAGGTTTAAGTCTTCACAAAAAATTAACCCATTATGGCTAAAATTCATAGCAAACTTCCACATGAAAAAAACACTATTGTGAACTTCACTACCTGAAGAAGGAGGAGAAGGTCTGCCAGTGCGAGAGGGTCCAGGAAGTCCCCTCCAAATATTTGGTCCAAGATCTTCACTTGAAGGAAGTAGATCCAGACTACGTTCCACAACCACTTCACAAGGTCGTACATCAACACGCGAGCTGGTCAGCATCAGAAGTCCAGAGAGCTGCAGTATAAACCGTTACTCTATCAACGTTGGATTGACGTAAAGTATGTGCGCACTTACACTAGTATTAATAATTAAGGATTTAACTACTTTACCAGATAAGCGCTTTACTTTAAAATGGTGATGACGAATTAAAACAAAAGAATGGCAAGCCATTGATGAACCATTATTTAAAGTATGAATATCAGTAATGCGCAAGATACAGAATACCACAAAAGGTGATATCAGAACAGCTCAAGATTGACAACGCTGAACAATTAGGTTACTGAAAATGCAGCGGTTAGTCAGCTGAACTTAAAGGGAACCATATCTGATAGGTTGCTGAAAGACTTTTCTATAATAAGAGCTAAAAAAACATTAGTTTTGATAATACTAAAATAAGTAAAAAAAATACAAAGCTTTCCTTCAGGGATAATACCAACCTGCTAAGAGCGTTCTCTTCCTCAGCTCGTTATTTGCTCCAGTCAGGATTGCATGATTTTGTATAGAGTTTAAAACATTTGTAGTCACACAGATAGCGTTTAAGTAATCTACAGCTTAAGCAATCCACTGACTTGAGCAATCTGGGAGCGACTGCACTTCAAAATTGCTATATGTGTCTGAGCAATCCATGACAGCTTACTTACTTACATCGATCTGAGCAATCTGATCGTTATCTATAATGGATCTGGTGCAAGTCTATCAGGTGCTACCAACTACTTAAGCAATGTCGGTAGGCACACTATTCTTCAGTTTGGATTGCCTAACCCTATTTGTACTGGCCTTTTTGGGGCTCCTCAGGACTGGGGGACGGCACATTGTGCTCCCTTCAAGAAGTTCGGTTTGGACAAAGTTGGAAGCATGAAACTTTGCATAATAAAAGGTATACATGTAACGAACAATATGGTTTTACGTTTGGTCCCACAAATAGCAGGTGGCGATGATGACATCATCATTTATTACCACCACAACTATAAATCTATTGCTTTAGTGTATGATCAATGGGTCCTTTTTATGATGCCAAGAGAGGTCACTGATACTTGGAATAGGCACAGAGCCTTCCTAATAGCTATTATGGTCAATTATTTATGCACATTTAAGCCTCTAAATCTCTGTTCAAAAAAAATAGCCCTTTTAATGATGTCACATACCAAATTTTCACCCAATCACGTTGAAAAAAAAAACACCTGTCACAGCTGACAGGTGGCATATTAGAAATTTTTATTCGCACTAAAATTACTGTCGATAAATTCTATGAAAACTCCCCCAGTTTCGTATCATTCGCTTTAGTGGTTTAGCAATGGCGTTCTGAAATGTAGGAGGAGGGGCACAATGAGCCCCCCGGTGCAAGTAGGGTTATTAAACTGCTTGAGCAATCTTCCTGTGTGACTAATCAATATAACAATAAATGTACCTATTTCATATCCTGCGATTTCAGATGAATATAGCCAGCTGCTCTTTGCAAACAAAGGGAGCCATAGAAAGAAACTGAGCATATTATACTTTGCAGAGAGTAAAGTCCCCTATATGTTCAGCATTTTCAAACGAAACCAATCTCACAAAGATGTATCAGCTTCAAAACAATGCTTTTCGTTGTTGTTGAGATCTATGCCTGGATTCCAGAAATTTCTTACTTTTTGGGAAAATTTTGAAGATCTTAATTTAAATGGCTTACTATGACACATCCCGACACAGGTTTGTAGCAGAACAATTATGATTTTTCGAACGAAGTGCTACTTGTAAAGAAAAATCTAACAGTAGGAGACTCCAGCGCCCATAGAATTTCAAAAATATCCCACTTTCTTTGTCTCGTCTACTACCTGGAGAGCAGGCGGCAAAGGAGCTGCATCTTACATTTGGCTATTTCAAGAACTTGTCACCTGGCCAAAGAAAAAATGCAAAAGAAACGAATTTCAAGAAATCTATGAGATAGCGATAACATGAGTTAAAATGGCAGACAAGATCTGATAGAATCTTTGGAACACAAATTTGGAGGTCATTACCGCAAAGTAACAGTATTCTCACTAGAATTCTATATTCAGAAGCATTTCGGCCATGTTTAGACACTACCAAAATAAAGATACCTTCATCTTGCTGCTCAATTATTAAATTCCATTATCTACCCAGAAATTCAGATATTGATCAAACCCTTACAATTTCAATTTGCCAAAAAGCATGAATACTATATGCAGATTGAGTTACAAAGTACGAGATCTGCATTTGGGATTGCTTTTGCGTTGAATAGAACTAATTTGGCTCAAAATAACAACATTTATTTTCAGATGCCTATCACATATTGTCCCTTTAACCTATAAATCAGTAGATGAAACAATCTCTTAGCCGAGTAAAGGTAAACCAAGACAAAAAATCAATGGCTTTTCAAATATTTACCTTCTTGGTGAATACAGTGGCGAAGTTAAGATTTTTATCCTGTCAAAAAAAAGTTCTACATAAAAGCTGAATTGGGTGCATTAAAATTCTTTGCTTCGACCAATGCTTCCAGGTCAAATTTCCATGCAGTGTGTGCACAAAGGCAACGACATGTCATTAATTAAAAACACTGCCATAGGAAACACTACGTATCATAATCGTACGCACTTTTCTGGAATCAAACAGCTTCAGTCAATTGAAATAAATTGAAGGCGAGCTGCTTGATATGTAAATCATCATAGAGTTGCATGTTCTTAAAAAACCTGAAGCTAAAAATTTTCGAAAAAAATGTGTGTTAACTAAAAGCCAACCCATGCACTTGGAGAATGATCTGCTAAAAAACCACTGTGAACTAACCATAAGCACCACCAATACCAGAACCGCCTGCAGAACCCCCAGCGGCTCCGCCAGCTCCATATGCCACAGAAATTGTCTCACATGGTCGCACATCTACACGTAAACTTGTCAGCATCGAGAACCCGGATTTCTGTAAAGTATGAATCGGTTCATTTGTATGCAACATCAAAAATTTTCAACTGGTTTTTAATATATGCCACCTAACAGAGCACAGAACTGAAGGAAGGAACCATTACTATAGAAGTCAATAAAAAGGAAACGAATTACTGTTTACTATATAGAATATATGAGCATGCAGCACATTGTTTAAGGCGAACTTGTGTATTAATAGAATTTGTGCACTGGACATAACTTTCACAGAAACCTTGCCGGAAAGATTTAGGTGCATTCAACAGCAGCATGCGGTGATATCATAGGATTAGACAGAGGAAGAAGATTATAAAATCTACGTTAGTGTGACCAGCAATAAGTTAAGATTAAATTCACAATTAGACTCACTGCTTTACACTTCTTTGATAAACCTTGTCATACATTATGGGTAGCTAGGTCAGGGAGCATTCTATCAAAATTCATGCTACAGTGACAAAATTAAATGACCTGAGACTGGTATAAAGTCAGGCCTCGACATGGCTGCTTTGTGTAAACAACTGTTTACGGAAAAAATCTACAAGTAGGAAGGGATCCAATAAAATCAAGCTCCCAGTGTTCAAAACAAGAAAGATGAGAAGGAAGCAATTCTGCAATTTTAAGAATGCCCGTACTTGTCAGCCATACTCACTCAATTCTTTATGACAATTACTAACAGAGTATTCCTTCATGTATGCAAGCAGCTATTAATTGCAAGGCCATTGCACATTAAGCAATATTTTTATGCCGCAAAAAGTCAGTGTAGGAACTTGACTCTTAAAAATTTGAAAATCACAAGACAATTCCTTCTCCTTTGTCTCAACATTAAAACATGAATCAAATGCTTTTTGGGTTAAGCATAGAAATCCAAACTTGGAAACAACTTTTGTCAATCCTCAAACATAGAGGTTATAAATTAAAAGAAGATTTAATGTGGGTTGAATCAGGTTGCAACGTGGTTTCCAGCTAAGAATGGCCACACATGATCTTTGACATTCGGGAAAAGGTCTGCTAAAAGTCTTGCAAAATACAAGTATCAATACGTGCTATTCAAAATAAAAACAAATTTGAAGAAAAAAATAATCCCCTTCCAAAACAGTTTTCAAGATAATAAGAGCCAAGGCTTACGCCTTCAAGATTTGCACATTGGTCACTCTATGAATTCAAAAGCGAGTGCATAAGTGTCGGTTCTATTCAGATGGCAGTAAGGAGCGCACTAACCTGGTCGGCCTTGTCAAAATGAATTACGGGTGGAGGGGGTGGGGACAAATTTGTGACCTGAATGATTCCACACTGCTAACAAAGACCAAGCCAACAATACTCACATATCACAGTTTTGGCAATATGAACACACACTTGCACAAATGTAACTTTACCTTTCCCACCCAAAAACCCCAAGTTTTGAATTGGAAGTAACATGTATAGTAGCTGCAGCGTAGAAGAACAAAGCTTAACCTCCAGCAAAACATTCCATTATCAGGAGAAAAAATACAAACTCCTTCTTCCTATGAGCAACAAACAGTAGCAGAACTATTCAGCAGTAGTTAAGCACTTCCACAAGAGGTTAATTTCACACACTCAAATAGCAATCTATGCTGTAAACAAATATCACTGCTTCGTTAATCAATCGTTTTCACTCTGATGCTCCAAACAAACTCCTGCAGGAGAACACGCTTACGCTCAAGTGTAGTTCGGCATGATTCCTTGCTACGCTCAGATGGAGGTTATTAGTGCCACCCATCTAAATGCTTCAGGTAATACTCTTTTTGATGATTAGTAGTTGATAAAACGTTCTTAACTTAATTACAAGTTTCAGATCCCTAGTTAGTTTCTAGTTGAACTTCTGCCCATGAACATGCACCAAAAGTGCTAAGTGAGGGTAGTGGCTATTACATACTACACCAAGTTTGACTTTTTCGGGTTGTTTCTCTGGGCTGCTGTCATTGGTTTCGAAGACAATGCATACCTACTAGAAGACTGATTTGCAGTGAGAAGCCAGGTGCACTTAACAATACTTTTTACGAGCAAAAATCAATCACTCAGCATTTCCGGTTAGGGATTGGATCAATTTGAACTAGAACGCAGATTATCTGGACTGACGGAAAACTGCATTGTACTTCCCGCTGAAAGTCACTGCCCTTGGTAAATAAAAATTATTATAGTTTCCAAGATAATAATATTGGGCGTCAGCATACAAGCTAACAAAGAAAGGTGCATGGCCAACAAAACATATGACCCATCTTTTTGGTCTTCAGGCCAACGATGCTCATTTTGAAGATTCGCGCAGCGCACGGCGCGAATCAATAAAAATAGTTTTTAGACGTTCTACTTTGGTCTGTGTGCCTAGGTATCTATGCAATTAGGAAGAAGTCACACAGCAGGTGAGACCAAAATTGTACAAACCACAAACACAAGGTAACTTTGTAGCCTGCTATGAAGTACCTGTTCCTGCTAAGGATGCGTCAACACTTCCATCTGGAGCTAATTCTTCCACACGATCTTCTACCACTTTCATTGAGAGTATAATGTCCTCGGCGCACGGTCTCACATCCACACGTAAGCTTGTCAGTGTCCACAGTCCTGAATTCTGTATTTCAAACAACACCAGTCATGATAGGCTGTTCTAAAGTAGCCGTATTACAGTGCAATGTAGTCTCACGCCTGCTATCTTACAGTGCAGTTATGGCTATCTATTAAGTGCAGGATGGAAGATTCGGCTCACAAAATGCATTCTCATGAACAGAATGCGCCTTACTATTCTTTTATCAATTCAAATCACAGTCAGAATAGCGTCGGTTGGGCATTGAACTGAACTGGAAACCAGATGTGCACCTTTAGGGGTACGACTTGTACTCCTATGCTATGCACTATGCTCCACATAGGGCAGGAATTGATGATATTAATCTCAGACAAAAAACTGTTGAAAAAAGGTTAAATATCGAGAACAAAAATGCCTTTTAGGACTCAGGACTCTAGATTGGTGGCTTAAAATCCACGGGGACACTAAAAGCATGGTTAGACTTCCATAGGCTTTTTCGATAGAGCGGTCTCTTGTAGCATGTTTATTATCAACAAAATTTTTTCCTTCAGGGGAGGGGGTACATGCATTTAGAAACAGATGCCTACAAGACATAGCACTCCAGATCATACTTACTCTGACCAGTGATTAATTATGAAAAATATGATTCCTAACTATGATCATGGACATGATTAGGTCTGCTTTACTTAATTAAAACTCAGCTCGCACCATGTGTGAGCAAGGCAAATACAAGGAAAAGCAAGTCATTAGCTGTAGTCAGACAGCATGATTGCTTAAGCAATCGAATTACTTAAGCAATCCCAATCTGAGCAATCCAAGCGCCTACAGACATACCAGGTACCTTCTATCAAACACCATTATAACATTATAACAACCAAATAGCTCAGATCGATGAAAACAACCCGTCAGATTGCTTAAATGGATTGCAGGTTGCAGATTGCTTCAAAGTTATGTCACCATAGTTACAACCCGATTGTGCAGTGGATCAGTGGACTACTTCAGCAATCTAGATTACTCAAGCAATCTTTGAGTGGCTAGAGCTATTTAATTCTAAAGCTACCTATAAACGTGCAAGCTCAGCTACAGCTGCTCTCTTTCTGTCTACGACCACGATTCTTCTAATTCAACCTTGCAACAAATAATGAACTCAAAATTTACGATCTACTACTTCAAAAGCAAATTCATCAGCAAAAATAAAAGGTTGATCTACAGGACATCTGCGAAAGTAAACACTCAGAATTTCAAACACTTTCCTCCTGTCAGATTTTCTTCCAATCCACTTTACTGTCTGATAAAAGAAATCAGTTTGAATGAAAGAACAGTTTTGAAGGAACCCAAGATATCCAGAGACAATGGCACTTCCCACAAGGAAAACATTACTCCTAACACTGAAACTAATCCATAACAGTCCTTCAATAGTAATGGTCTGCACACGTTTTGTTTTATAAGCAACAGCTTTTTCAACTTCAGCCTTGGTATTGCTTAGTACTTTTCGTATCAGCCTTGGATGTTGCTTGGTGTTGCTTAATTCCACAAATCTTTCTCAGTTCAATTTAGTAACTTTTCATCATAAAACTTTCAAAAAAAATTTAAGCCTAGCTTATTCCTTGTATGTCAGTTGCCAAAACGCATTCATTTCTTTTGGTAGTGTTGAAACTTTTAGTGATGACAGAATCTCAGGTTCAGTGTGTTGCTTAGTGTTTGCTTTAAGCAATACAACAGTCAAAAATACAATTAACATAGTTGAAAGTCCTTTTGATTTCAGGAACTTTGTTATTTACTTCATATGAAAAACTGCTCTTCTTCACAAGATATTGGCCTTTAAAGTTGCTCAGTTTCAGCTATCTTTTTTACATACAGTTATTATGCATAATGTGCATTATGACCAGTGAAATTAATGAATATTTGTGATCAAATTGTACTTGATCTAAGGACAGGTGAATATGTTCAATTACACTACTTTTGCCAGGCCATTAATATGTTAAAATTACTAACTCTAGAATTCTTTCAACTGGTTGGCTGCTATGGACAGCAGTAGTCCTAGTGATGGTCATAAGTGATATCATAGCTTAACCCTATACCCTCCGGGGGGTGGGGTGGGGTCATTTTTGCGCGCGCGACGTGTGATTGCTCATAACTCCACTTCAATGCAGATTTGAAGCTAGTGGTTTTATGACTTTTAGGGACACTTATCAGGGTCT
>JAOBRC010627563.1:0-10804 GCA_027575255.1 Scolionema suvaense
GCTTGAAATCTGAACGTGCATAAGTGACTATTGCAGCAATAGTTATTTGATCCACAGCATTATGACTTTGGTTTAGGCAGCTATGTTTTCCACAAACCCGTCATTCTCGTTTTCAATAATAACCCTTTTATAAGAGACCGACTAATTAAAAACTGAAAGGAAAGCTAGAGCAAAAATTAAGAATGTTATTGTTTGTTTCCCAACAGAGACAAATATGTTGACGTCCTTTTTGAATTTGAGCGCGTTATGGAAAACACTACTGCAGCAGTTGCTGTTCGAGCCACAGTTTATTTATTTCAGTAGAAAATAGTTCTTCAAAAGTTTTTGGTTGGTTGTGTCCTTCATAAACTCTTTAATATGAAATCGGATAAGAAACTTTTTCTAATAAACCTCAAAAAATTTAAGCAAATTTTACTACCTTAAGGGAATTAATTTTCACGGTTTTCGATGAGTTTTTTTTTTTTGTTGCCAAATCCGTGAAAATTAGTTTCCACGAGATTTTCTCCTTTTAACTGGAAAATAAAGTTATCTTTACTCAGGAGAAATTTCTTTACAGAATATCTTAACAATATAAAACGTTTATTCTAATGAAGAAAAAATAGCCAAATGACCTTAACTCATTGTGGAAGTAGTGTTCTTATAGAAGTATATCCTGCCCAATGTCCTAATTCACCACAAATACGAACATACGTTTCTGTGAAATTCTCTTTTAAGCTAAAACTGCGAAAATCGGTGAATATTAATATTAAATTTTCTTTTTTGTGTGAAATTTCGAAATCTGCTAAAATATGTTCTTGCGAAAATTAATTCCCGCACGGCTGCTTGGATTCTTATAAAAAAAAACCCTGAATTTAAGAAAGCGAATAGTACAATCGCAACTTAAACGCTGTATATGGTTTTGTAAGTACCGGTAACCGGAAAGGTTTTATGCCTAAAAACTTAATATTTTGCTGTAAGCCATTACAGTCGCAATGAATATGAACTAGCTATGTAGGATGGTATGGCACAATAACTCGTAAGTGAAGCTTCTGCGCGGCAACAGAATAAAAACCTGAAACAACAGCAGCAGTGATGAACACCGTTCTACGTAGGCTATTTCATGCGGCTACTTTAGGTGCGCATCGACACGTCTGCTCTTTTCTTACACGTTCGATGTAAATTTCTTTTCCTGAAATCGCAATCAGTTCTACTGTTCTATCATACTTGGACTGATACGCATACTTGGGCATCTACAAGCAGTCATGCCCATGTTTGTTAACCAGCCCATTTGCGCGTTTAACATACTTGGGCTGATGCGCGCACTTGGGCCTTAACATCTATATCTTGATTAATCTTGTAATAGTACTTGAAAGACAACGTTTGACCTGCAAAACATAAATAAGTCAAATCGTGGCGAGATTTAGGGCCAATTTAGGGTTTTTCTATTGTTCTTCCCAAAAAAACATCTTTACGTCTTTTCTGGTGACGTCACAGCCTGCTGGTTGCAGCTTTGGCCAATTGATGGTTCTAACTTGTTCATTGTGTGTTGATGCGTAGTTCTGCCAAGTTTATGATCACTGGTCCTTCCAATCAGTTTTTATCAAGAGGGGCACTATGTGCCCCTCCCCCGGGGTTTTGGAACGCTGAAAAAGCCCGGGGCCCGGGGTAGGGTTAATATCGGGCTTTTTGGTCGATGGCATAACCGGGGGGTGTCAAAATTGCCCGCGGCCCTAAATTGCTACCTAAAAAGGGAAAGAGTGCCCCAATACTCGCAAAACTCGGTAAAGATATCCTTTAGAGTGTATACGTTGCATTAAAACCGCTTCTAGTTGTTTGGAGTTTATATTACATGTTCTAGATTGCTTGGAATGATGTGAGGTGAACCTCAACTTTCGACGGAACCGGAAAAAGTAGAAAATGTAGTATTGAAACTTTCTCTCTCATTTTCTTCTCACAATTGAGCTTTGGATGTTGTTTTTGGTATTAAACAATCAAAATGAAGTTTCTTAATATATTTTAGGTGCAGAAGTAGAAAATATTTTTGGGTCCTATTTAAGAGCCTGCGGGTAAATACAAAATAGATATGCCAAATCAACAACCTAAATGGGTGTGACACCCACAGACAGTACCTGCGGTAAATTTTTCTAGCATTTTTTCTGAGTCTATAGTAAATATAGGAAAAGTCATAAAGAGACACTACCATCGAAGCGTTTTACAAGAAGTTATTTACGTTTCAAATTTCAGCGGGCAATTTTGACCCCCCACGGGTACTAATAGGGTTAATAGAACTAATTTTTCTCAAATATTAACACATATTTTCAGACGCCTATTTTGACTTGTTATTTTTCACGTGAGGCGTGAAGCTATAAACCTTTTGCATAATGAGTAGAATTTACTGCAGAATCTTCGTATGCAAACAAAAGAATCCAATTTTTTTTTTTGCTTTACACATGCCCTTTCAAATATTTTGTGAAAAAATCTTTCCAGAAAAGGGCTAAAAGTACGAAATACCACAGGAGAATTCAGCTAGATAAAACTTCCCGTGTTCTTTTCATTTCATCACTGAAACTGCTTTGTAAAAACACGTGAAACACCTCTTATCAACATCATTGAAATAGGTCCAATAAGATGTTCTTTGCTTAGTATAAACACCTTCAATATCCTGTCTTCGCAATCATGGATAAAAACATGTAAATTTGATTCCATTCGCTGGTGTGGCATTCGAATCTTCCTGTTCACGGGGTAGAGACAGTTACGAAAAGGGAATCCCCGTACAGGTGGAATCCCACAATGACTGGCTGTCACACAATGCTTGTGCTCATAACGAAAACTGCATCAAGATATAGACATAATACAGCTCACATTGTACTTCTACAGCCCTTTTTCATCTCTTAGCACGTCCATTTTTGCCCCAATCACCTCAAATATGTTTGCTCCATCCAGATAAAAAAAAAACAGACGAGTGGAAAAGGTGGTCCATATTATTTGAGGAAAAGTCAGAAAACGCCTGTGCCCCCGGTGCAGGCGTTTTTGCGTAGTACACAGGGGTAGGTAGGGTTGATAGGGTTAAACAAAAAAACTAGCGCAATATAGGTCACACACTTCAATTCGTACAATGTTCATGCTTTTGGGAAAATATAAATTGTATATATTTAACCAGGATCTGAATTTCTGGTGGATAACAAAATGCAAAAATTGAAAATATCTTTCTTTTGGTACTGCCTATGGCAGAAATACTATAGAGTCCCGGTGGCAGTACTGTTTCTATCACAATAAATAACAGAAGATTCTGTTTGATCGTGTCCCTGTAAACACCTCCCATCTCAACTTTTTAACAATTACAAATTTGAGATAATTATAACATCGCAGACGTAGTTGGTCAATAGATTTGTAAAAAATTTTGAACTACGAAATTGATGACTGAAACAATTGAACTCAGCCGCTGGCGCTCTTTTTCATCAACTAATTACTTATACGTCTTTCTCTTCTACGTCTGTTCTACATTCTTGATTGCCTCAGCATGGGTGCATATGTGCTTGCATGGATTCCTTCGCAGAGGAATCCTCAGGTTGAAGAAATGCATGTTGGGATCGCATGACACTTGCGCACGACGAATGCGTACAATGAATAATGCTGGCAAAATGATAAGTGCACAGAAAGGAAAGGTGATCTGACGCAACCAGATAAGCGTATCACGCATTCAATTGATTGGAGATGACGCCGTAATAACGAAAGAAAGCATCATGGGATCGCGTGACACTTGCGCGTAATGCTTGTGCTCATAACGACGACTGCGCACAACAGAATGGTCGCAGCACGCAACGTAAAAGCGTTTGCACAGAACAGAAAGATCAGTTAACACACACGAACAGCACTTCAAGAAGAAGGAAAGTATAATTCGCGAAACAGAAATGAAATACTAGTTAGCATATCGACAACGTTGCTCATCAGAATAAATCTTATGCAGAACTGAAAGGTTGCTCACACATTGCAAAGGAAATTGCAGGCAAAAGAATGCGATCTGAACCCAGAAAAGGAACGCATGCACAGAAGCCAATAATATCAGCATTTATGAGGCAGTCATGGTGTTCCGTACGAATGGCAGAAAATCTAGTTAGCCATTATGTTCAACACTCCATCAGTGTTCATAATTGCTTACGAATGGAAGTGAATCTGTTCAACGATATTGATGTTCCAATTTTATTGTGATCATAGCTGTGTCTAGCGTAGAAGGTGCTTCTGCTACTTTTGCGGGAAATGTGCCTATGGAGATCAGAGGATGTTCCTACTTTTTCTTCACAGCTCCATCAAAAATCTTTTTCATGCAATGTTGTAGAATTAGACGTCTCCTGTCTGCTCACTTCCTGTTAAACAGTCTGTCGAAAACATGGTTTAGGTATCTCCAGTGCTTCTTTTGTTACATGTTTAGTTTGGTTCAAACCTGGCTGCCCTGATCTTATTGAATTGACTTTTTTGATATTCCATTTGTGTCATGGAGACATTTGGCTGGTCTGTTTTTCTGGTATTTTGTTGTTATTTTATCAAAAACGCTCTGTTCGCACTATTCCCAACCATTTTGTCTGTACTGGAGAATACCGGCTGTGATGGTCAGTAGAAGAAGCAGATAGCCAAACATTCTGTTGTACTAGATTTTCGGTAATAGATATGGAAATATGACATTGTTGTACTTCATGTAACTGCCCTACCACTGCAACATTTTTCAAACATCCCAAATCTGCCCTACTATTATATTCTAATATGTTTCTATTCGTGTCGCATGTCCTGTTTATTGTCTCTTGAGAAATTGCTTGCCGTTTTCTGCTCATTCTTTCATATTCTTTTGCGGACCAGGTTGCTCCAGAAACTACTCCAGAAAAGACCGTGTGCAAGTGTAGCCATTTAACATCGTTTGGTGGTGATCTGATTGTAGCACCTAATCCGATCGACTTCGATAAAGTATTTGAGGGTTTGAAAAATCTACAAGACAATCTTGGGGTCTTGCTTGTGATTCTGTCAATATTTTTGTTGTATATATTGCTGGTTGTTTGGGCGAGGCGGCAGGACAAAAAGGATGAAACGAAGGTAGATATACAAAATTTTTTCTGTCCTCGTCTTCACTTGAGATCGTGGGTTGCTGTTGTTATAAAAGACGTTGTTTCCCCCCAATTAACACTATCCCAAGCGGGCTTTTTGGATTTAATGATTTCATTCATTGGGTTCATTATATTTCGGACAGTGTTGTAGAGTTATAGAGAAGGTGAAAGCGCATGATTTACTGCGGAGGGACTGAAGCAGATTATAGGGAAAATAATGTCATGTGGTGTTATTTCTGTCTTTCAGGAATGTGTTCCAGTTATTGACTGTGTCAATGGAGAGAGCTCAAGTTATCGTTATGTCGTCACAATAGTGACAGGTTCGCGAGTTGGAGCTGGAACTACAGCGAATGTTTATTGCTTAATGTCAGGTGGGATGTTGTATTACGTTGCAATTATTCCTCAGATTGCGTATTTCAGAAAGTAAGACACTGTGTATGTTAATAATAGGTTGAGCAGATTTTCCTAAGAATGATGCACCTTGCTTGCTGCTATTTTTCTTATAATAAAACGTATTTAATTTTTTATTTTCTGGATAGATGCAGCCTTGTTTGCAACGATTGTGAATTTCTGAATCCACTTGTAACTGTGTTTTATGCTGCGTTCTAATTTTATGTGAGTGATCTGAATTTAACGAATGGTGGCATCGTAGTCTCTAACATAGAATGCTTGCATAAAATGGGTTGTTTGTCCTCAGTTTAATTTTAAGCAACAACCGCTTGGAAACTAGTCATTTCAAGAAAAACTCGCTCGCTCGATTGGGTGCATGAGCTGGTAAGCAAGCATACATTGCATTTTTGATGTGTATAAGCTATTTACAGGACTTCAACCTAATTCCTGCTTTTTTTTCAGGTGACTGTGGTGATTCGCCCGTCTTGCATTTGTTTTCCAATCAACGCAAAGTGTTTGGCACTCGGGATAAATCTACGTTTCTCGTCATTCTTCCTTGTCATCTGGGAGATCTTGCATTTATGAGATTCTTTCATGATAATTCAGGTGAGGTGGAGTTGGATTCCTTCCATGATGATCATCCATCATCATTTTGATGTTAATTTTGCAGATAGGTTTCTCATCTAATCACTGCAATGAGCGTTTGGCTCGCTATGACTGATGTTATGGTAGACAATCTCCTTTTTTCCAAAAAGGTCGTTAAATTTTTTCTACGGTCCTGTACTATTGACACAGTATTGTTTGTATGTATGGCGCAGGTTTTGATTTTTTTTGTGCTGACCTCTGTCATGTAAATCCAAAGTAGATGTAGAAAATCGAAGACATTACTCGAATGTGTGCATTGCGCAGAAGACGTTGTTAATTAGATGAAATGCTGAGAATGACGATGATCAGTGCAACAAATGATATCCTTCGGAGATTAATTTTCTCGTGGATTTAATTTTGTGTTCTTTTGCTGTTTGGCAAAATTATGACTTCGGAAGAAATTACGGCCATGATGTTTTGTGAGGATAAATCCTCCACAATTTCGTAAAACCAATACAATGAGCTTCTTTTCACTACTTGCATAAATGAGTTGATGATATAAATTATTTCTTTAGTTTTCGGAATTAAACTGTCTGGAAACATTTTAAATCTAGCTGATTTTTGAAAAGCATTCTCTCAAAGTCATAACTTTTTGCGCCACAAAAATATGTTGTCTTACGAAAATTGGTCCAGTGTCTGGTAACCCTTCTTTGAGATAAAGTCGGTCTGTCCCATTTCTGTCTGTTATCTACAACTCTGCTTGATTTTGTAGTTTAGTTATCGTAAAGGACCCATTTACCTGCATACGATCGTCTCTTTATACTTGCTTTTTTTGCTTAGGAAAAAGTCCTGCCTGGTTGCTGAAATTTATTCTTGTCACAGACACTTCTAATGATAGGCAGTACTCGTTCGTTTGCAATCAGTGGCTAGCTGTGGAAGCTGAAGATGGAAGAATTGATCGAACGATTCCTGTTTCGAATGATGATGAGCTAGCTGGCTTTCACTTCGTTTTTTCTTCGAAAGTCGCTAAAGGTTTAATAGATGATCATTTATGGTTCTCTGTAGCTACGAGACCAACTCATAGTACTTTTACAAGAGTACAAAGACTGTCTTGCTGTCTATCCCTGATCTTCTTGACAATGATTGCCAGCGCGATGTTTTATGGTGTTGGCGAATCGACTCCTCCTAAAAATTTGCGATTGGGTAACGTTGTGATTGATTTATCTGGCATAATAATTGGCATTGAAGCTGGGTTGGTGGTTGTGCCCGTCAGTTTAGCAGTTGTCATGATATTTCGTCATTTGGGTCCAAAGAAATCTGAGAGCAAAGTGACCAGAAGGCTTTCCTATCAGGAAGGTGTGATGAAAATGGCTGAGAACGATAGAACTGCTAGTGCAGAGAGAGTGGAAAAGAAGCCATTCTTACTGCATAATAATTTCAAGTATTTAGCATACACGCTTGTTGCTCTCAGTTCTTTGGGATCGGCTTTGTTTACTTTCTTCTACAGCCTGATGTGGGGCCCTGAAAAATCCAATAAGTGGCTCGCATCCATGTTCACAAGTTTCTTTCAATCGGTTCTCGTGATTCAACCTGTTAAAGCTGTGTTTCTAGCTGGATTCTTCTCACTGTTGTTAAGAAAGCCTCTACCACAGCGTCACCAGAGTTTAGATGATACGAAACTGAAACGAAACGATCCTGAAAGTCCAACAGAGAGTCCAAGCGTTGGGAATGTTGCAAATTCGAAACATATATTCGACTGTGCAGAGGAAATAGCTAATATCAAGTATGATGATATGTTTTTCATTGGCTTTTTCTCACCATCTGCTTGTTTGTGATATGTTTTCCTGCTGTTTCGATTACATTGGATAACGTGAGCGAAATCGCGTCTTTTTTAAACACTTCTGTTCTTCTATTTTTTTTTTTTTTTCAGACCCTGCCCCCAAATGCTTGGAAATGTCGAATGACCAAGTATGCAAGATAGAATGACTTCTTTTATTTCTTTTTTCTTTTTCAAATGTCGTGATCAGTCTAAAAATAGTGGAAAACGACTGTGTCACTTTCTGGTTATGTTTTCCTGTTGTTTTTTTGTTGTTGTTGTTGTTGTTTTTTTGTGTATACCTTTATACCTTTTTTAGCGAGAGTACAAAACGAAAGGGCTTATGGCGAAAAGCCATCTTCAGTCATTTATTTTTCTGACATTTCTGATTTTTTTTTTTTTTTTTTAGTTTTTCTGACATTAATGGAGGTTTTATGTGCTATATTTGATACGCTAAATTTATCAGGACTATCGCAATTGATGTTGCAGCAAGTTTCTGACTTTTTGGCCTCACTAGGTTTCCACCTATGAACGCGTCTGACGTCAAAGTACTTGTGTAGTGAACTAGGATAGGGGCAATTAATTTTTCGCGATTCTGGAAAATGTACCCTGTTTGGATGGATGACGTGCTCTTGTGGCAGTTGTATGGGGGAGAAGATAAATTCATCCCCACCTCCTGAAGAGGTCAGGAAAATACGAGGACTTTTCATTGTGTTGCACCAATGTACAGTAGGCAAAGAGGGAATGGTAGATTTGGCTTGCATATTTTATACAAACTTAATTATGACGACTGAAAAATCTGCCTTGCGATGTTTTCAATTTGAAAAGTAGTATCATAAATTACTTCATTAAGTGGCATCAATGCAATGTCCAAGTATGAAAGTGGGTCAACTTTTAGACCATGTGACCTTCTTTCAAAGGCCTGAAAAATGTTTGTTCTAGTAATCATAACTGGACAACTGATTTGTTGAGCCATCAAAATTACACTTGAAATTCACTGCGTACTCTAAATACTGTGTCACTAAGCTTTGCAATTTTTAGATGTTCTTCTTCTGCCTGTTTCCGTAAGTCGAAAGAATGAATTCCTATTTTTAGAGCAGTCTTACTCATCCCACATCTTGTCGATTTTTTTGCTATGCAAGTAATATGTAATAATTATAATAATTCGTTTTACTGGTTCACTATTCTTCAATTTATTTTAGACCTAGCACAGACGCTCTAGCGCGTGCACGTCAAAAACGTTTGAAAGAAATTGTGTCCGGTATGCTGATACGAGAAATAATCGGTTACGTCATTTTTCTACTGATAGTCATGTACTTGGCATACACGGAGAAGGACCCTAATGCATATTGGCTACACAAGGATTTGACGAAAGCATTTGCCCATGGCCGATACACGAAGGCGCTGCCTTTGGGATTGGTATGTCGCATACGTAGTACTACCATTTTTTTGAACTTGACCTGTCCTGACTGATTACTGGCTGGTTGCTGTTCAATGATTTCCTGCGGATATGACCTGTTCGAAGAATGTTTTTTTTTGTTTTTGTTCATGTTGTTTATTTCTTTGTTTGTTGGTATGCGATTTTAGAACCATTTTTTCTGCCTTATGTTGTTGTAACAATTGTTTTGAACTTAGAATCAACACTCTGTTTTCTTTAACAACTCACAGCATCCTACGTAAGTTATTTCTGTTTTTCTCGCCAGGTGTCGGATAATGCCCTTTTCTACACGTGGGTAAGAGACACTCTTATACCATCAATGTTTGGCAACCGTTACTGGTACAACGATCAATTATTCCCGACGGATGGATTCACTGAAAGTAGAGTGAATTTCCTTATCAGTGTTCCAAGGTTGCGACAACTGAGGGTAAAGAAAAGTAAGTTCGTCGTTTTTGATGTTGAGAAGGTGGTTGGCGGAACTACTGAAACAACTTCTTTGTTTGACCGCTTACCTCGTAAATGGCCAAACCTATTTCAGCCAGTGTTTTCCTAATTTCAGCATTTCAAAGAAAGTGTGTGGAATGGAGATATATTAGTTTCGTTGCTTCCCCTTCCTTCTTGGGGAACGTGTAGTACTAATGTTGGTTTATAATTCATTAAGTTCATGCAGCCCGAAATCGGACGCTCTTCCTCTTGCAGGGTCTGACCGGCCTGTTCCCTTTTTAGGAGTGAGTGCGCGGCAACATCGAACTTCAGTATAGAAACATTGAGACAACTGGTTCCAGTTTAGATACCAGGTTATTCTCTACAAATTGCAAAATCTTAGAAGATGGATGATTTTCAACCTTGCGCAGTGCTAGTTTTCGCACGGACTTGAATTCGCGTATCTTAAATTTGCGCATCGCAAAGTTTGAAACTGCAATGAAAATTTACCTTTTCTCATATTAAGGGTGCACTAAAAATAGTACTTTACAAATTTCTAAGTGCAGTAAAGGTTATGTCACAAATTAATGAATTACTGTGCTTGAAGACGGGACGGTTATCATGTTTTTTTCCTCCGATCGATTGTTGGTGATTACCAGGGAAGGGTGTAGAATTTGATCCTTACGGGGTTTCGACTTAATCTTCGCTCGCAGAGTTGTTGTTTATGGGACCTCAGCACAGTTTCTTACTATTTTTTTTTTTTTTTTTTTTTGATGAATGAATCAAACTTATAAATATCTGCGTCAGAACACCAACATCTAAAACTATTCCATCATACTCTGACTGCTAGACTGGCCTTCATCTGCCTATATGGAAAATACTGAAAAACAGATAACTTTAATTTTCGTGCGGTACCTGTCTGTGTGTGACTGTTCAGAAATCTCAGATTTAGTTTCAATCTATTTTTTGTGTGTACTAGATTAGAAATACTCACTTCTAACTCGTGCTTAGAAGTCCCTTTTACCAATCGAGAACTCGAGTCGGGTAACTTAGATGGTCGCTAGACGGTAGGAGGAGCAT
>JAOBRC010627674.1:0-10804 GCA_027575255.1 Scolionema suvaense
CACGACAACATCTCTGTGACTTTGAGAAATCTGAGTGATGCAATAGCATCAGTCGCGTCACTCTGGATCCGCCCCTGGGTTTGCTGATTTGTTTTTTCTCTTGCGTGGATTCATTTTTGCGAATTTTTGTTAAGTTTGCAACATTAAATCCACGCTAAAGTTCTCTGAATGATGTCATAACCTGACCAAAAGGAAACTCAACTAATTTTTAGATCGCTATTCAATAACATTTTGTTTGGGCTCGCTCTATTAAGGTGGGCATCTAAACAGGAGATCCAATATCAAGGGCCTTTCGCAGGTAAATAGAAGCATTTTACTTTCTTTCTGGGTAAGATAGATTTCCGTAAATCCACACAGAAGATAGAAGACCTAAATCCTCTTACTCTCTTTCTCTATTAATTCCGACTTTCCATCTATAAACATATCCCGAAGGATTCCAAAGACTAAGATATAAATATTTACATTAGAGCTTTCGTAGCAAAAGTCTACGTCCACAAATCAGATCCAGTTTGATCGGTCTCTATCAATCCATCTCGCGATCTCATCAAATGTGCACGTTCTGGAACTCGCATCGCAGTAGGAAACAATGTACATTGTGATGTCAGTGCACGATCACATCCATAAAAAGAAACTTCAACGTCCTCCCCCCCTCTTTGTTTGTGTCACAAATATTAACAAGAACAAACAAACTTTGATTACGTGATTTTCGTATGAATAAAAAGCATCAATTAACACTAGCAAACTTGCGTTTCAATTCTCCAAGAACTGCAGCCTCACGACTAGTTGGTTTTTGACTACTCACAGGATCCGTTTCTAGATGTTCAGCCTGGAGTTCAATAGGATGAACCTCTAGGAGTAATAACAACAATTTCTGCTCCACGTATACTATTATGGTCTAAACCTTTCCATAATTTCTGTACGCGTCCTAGTCTCCAAAAAAATTGAGGCTGTTTTTAATCGTGAACAACAACTACATCATTAATGGTCTATGACTTTCACGCAATTCTGTTAAGTACATATGCCTCCAGTTGTTCCAAAAACTGCAGTCAACAATCTTTTGCAAGCATCGATATCGTTTTACTAGATGCTCATTCGTTGCATGTTCATGCTTACTCGTGTCAGTGGAAGAAATACTTTGTAGCTGAAGGTCTCTGCCAAACAACAATGAATTTGGAGTCAATGGTGTATCCAGTGTTTCATCATCTACAAATACAAATGGCGGCAAAGTCAAAACTTTTCATACGACAAACAAGAGTTCCGGACTGCTTTATGTAGTGGACCTTTAGTTGATCGGATAAGTCGTTTAAATAATCCATCCCACCAAGGAGCAGCTTCCAAGTTCGTTTTCCATTGAATAATTCGTGAAGAGGCAAAATTTTGAACACAAGTACGAATAAAATTAGACACTTTATCTGAAATGATTACTGCTGGAGCTCCACGTCTACTATTGAATCGGGTAAATTTTCGAACACATGCTGATGACGAAAAGTTGGGAACTACGTCCAAACAAATTCCTCTAGTCGCTGCACACGTAAACAAGGCTATAGCCGCCTTATGCGTTGATTTCCCGTCGCTGTTGTTGTAAATATTCTTTACGTATATCGGTCCAGCGTGGTCGATCGCAGTAACTGCAAATGGACGATCTTCATTAAATCGAATTGCAGGCACCGGTGGTGGGCGTGGATACAAGTATCCTTGACCTTGATACCGGCGACAAGTACGACATTGATGCAAAAAGTTTTCGAACGTAAGTACGAGTCTTGCATACCCAAAGTTCTGTGCGAAGTTCAGCAATAGTTTGGGCCAGTCCCCGATGTTTTACTCGTTCATGACTATCGAGGACAATCAGTCTGGAGAAAGCAGTGATCTCGAGGTAATGATATTGGATATTTTTAATGAGATTTTGCCGTGTTATTGCTTTGACTATTCTGTCATTTGTGTTACATTCTCCTGCGCTTGAAATATATTTTTTTTTGTTTCGAGTTTTGATCGTTTCTTCAATATGAAACGTTGCTATTCTCTGTAAACGAACTGGTCAGGTGAAGATCACATGCCTTGCATGGCGCTATTATGGTTTGAAGAGTCGCTCTTCTTGATGATCAAACGTTTACCTCAATTTGCCTTTGAAGTTGAACTTCTCTGCGACTGCTCTATACCCCAATGCATGTTTCTCGAGTGCAAATAAAAAGAAACTTGATTTTATGTCATCATTCTTTTTTTGTTTCCTGTGAGTAGTTGATCTTTCATATTCCTTCAGGTAGCATAAATTAGCATTAGCCATGCCAAGAGATCAGAGACGTTATGATGATTATTCCTTTGGTTTGGATGATGGTTGTTGTAACTTCTTTTGTGTGGACTACAATGCCAACGTGCACCATGCCAATGGAATAGAAAATGACTGCGACAAATGTGGTTGGAGGTCCTGCTGCACCAAAGAAACTTCTGAACAGCCTGCTGCTGCTCATAACGATAAAAAAAGACATCATGTTGTTGCCACTATGACTCCGTGACACCGCTCTGCCCGATGTGCCGACAGAAGGCACCAAATGAAGACATGGGGAAAGACAAACAATTAGCAAAACAGACTGAAAAAAGACTTAACAGAAACAGAAGTTCACATGGGACGTTTTTTTTTTAAAAAGTTGCTAGTTTTATATTTGTATCTGAACTTATTTAACATCAGAAATTTCAAATTAGAAATTTATTGTAATAGGAGTCTTTTTGTAATACTGTGCTAATTCTGTCGAGAAATTACGACTTCCCTTCCGTTTAAGTTTCGTTATTCTCTCTTCTCATTGTCTCTTTCACCTTGTGTGCTACGGAGAACTACAGATGATACGGTGATACGGTGGCAAAAAAGGACACAAACAAGCAAATATAAAAAAAGCCAGGGATGTCGATGAGAATCAGGGCGAAATGAATAAAATCAGTAAAAACTTTCTCCCCGGGCCACGCATGACACACACGTTTCCTTTTATAGGCGTCCTCTATACCAGCACTTCAGGCTGCAACTTGAGGAATTGATCAAGATTGCTACTATTTCTTACCTGCGTTGCATTGATTTAAAGCCTTTTTATCTGAAATGTTCTTGTCCAACAGAAAGAAAACATCTTGACTTAAAAACGATGGCATGCTTTTCAAGGTGTGGGGCCACTACCTGACGCATAAACGACGAATTTTCTGGATTTTTATGAGCTGTCACCGTGTGCATTTTCCAACACACGAGACAATAGCCTTTTACTAGGTACATAACAAACATTGGTGAAATCTACCTGAGATGAAAAAATGCATTCATGCCTTGCAGCACATGTGTTGACCCAGAAATTAAGCTCTTTTTTTTTTTAGGAAATACGCGACTCTTTTTATAAGATGATAATTTTTCAAACCAATGCTCAATTTTCATAGCCAATGGATCAAAAAGAGACTGAAGGTTTCTTAAAAAACATTTTTTCGCATCTTTAGGGTCCGATTTTCTCAATTCTTTCCCTAAACTGTGAATGCATTTTTACAATCCTCGCTACCCGGGCTTCATGAAGACCTCTTATTTCGATTACCTAGAGGAAAACGCGCGTATGCATGTTGTCTCGAGGTGATTTTAACTCATACTTGACACTGAAAAAGGTTTTTAGACCGCCTTGCTCATGAGGCATTCTCGACTGAAAAGTATTTGATTGAAAATTTGAGGCTGGTGATTTTTGGGAATAGACGTATTTCAAGTTGAGTTTCTTTTAAATAAGATCTAAATAAGAAGGTTTTGGGTGTTGTTGTTTCTAAACCATATAATTTCTATTGGGTTTCAGCTCCACCGTTACACATTATCTCACACTGATAAAAGCGACGAGAATACAACACGTTTTAAGTGGTATCAGAAAAGTGTTTTGTTTTCTTTTTCTCGTGCATAAGCATTTGAGGTAGCAATGGAATGGACGTGCTAACAGGTGAAATTCGGGCCGTACCAACTGTTGATGTACCGCATCTTTACGGGTCAAGAGCGATGTCAAAGATCACGCCAAAGGCAGTCTTCGATCCGTTGCTGTATACTGTGGCGCTTAGAAGTGCACCCGACAAGGATTTCCACATACATCCATTACCACTCGGTGCTAGTGTGGAGTTGCCTAACTGGTGGAAGAAAGTTTGGGATGTGACAGCCAAGCGTTAGATTGCAGATTCGGCTGATTGGAGACGACGAAGTCGATCCACTGTTCCTGTGCCTTCAGCTGAGAATGGGTCGGCATTAAGGGATGATACTTTGACAGTCAACACCATTGGAAGTCGTATTCCCACTTCCGTGCCTTCCGCTCAATACGACAAGAGGAAATATCAAGAACAACGCAACTATGGCACTGTCGTCACCTAAAAAGCGAATGCGGCTTGTGCAGCCATCCCCACACATCTACTGCACAAAGACACTGACGTGACTCACTACTACACTGTCGATCTAAACACATGGGGTCGGTCGACTCTAGGAGCTGAAACGCAAAAGACAGGGCGCAAAAATTTAGACCAAAGGTCGTTAAGCATTGCAGATATTTCTGCCGCACCGCTAAGCAACCTTGTTACTGCCGATGACAGTGACACTAGCAGTAGGAGTGAGGGCTTCTTTTACAATGCTCTTGAGCACCAAAAGCAAGTGGCCACCCGGAAGACCCATTTACCAAGAACCTACCTGCCCCACTTGTCGGGACTGACACAGGACGGCTATTTAGCAACCTATGCCGAGGATGAACCGAACAAATACGAAAGGAACAAGGCGCCACGCTTTCGCCACCGAGTGGGTGGAGTGACCAGAGCGTCCCAGAACCCACCTATCTAGGTACTTGCGAAGGCGTTTCTTCAATGGTTGAGCAGGCCGTCGAGATTGTCGTCTGGAGGTGACGATGGCGGCCTGATAGTAATGCAACTTGAAAATATGCCCATTGACTCCGACGGCAACGTCTTAGTCCATCACAGGACTCTGTTCGAAAACTTAAGCGAATTCATTGCCGTTCAGAGTAATTCCGCTCGTTTACCTCAGCCAGATCCGAAAACAAAGATCTTTCACGGAGCTTCGCAGGACTGGCAAAGTCTTCAGAGGCGCCTTGTTGCAAAGGGCGGAGAAAGCGACGAGGACGTAACATTTTGCCCGTACCTAAGACTTCTTGTCGGCAAATTCAACGGTCTGTATTGCAAGTGATCCTAACTCGCAATCGGTGCCGATGTTTGAGCTGTGTCACAGCGACCGATTTATCGAAATCGTGGACGATTCGATTTCAGGTAAAGACCCAATCTGGTCGTGAGACTAGAACGAGCTTACGATTGCAGCAGCGGCAGATTCAAGTACTACCAGAGGCACCACCGGGAAAAGCTGCCCTCAAGCTCTACCCTACAGGAAACGTTTCGCTTCTTCCTCTCGTGCGACAGTTAAGCGATGCTGCAATACGCTCACTACGGCTAGAGAGAATGCTAATGGTCTGGGCTTCTACGCGGCAACCATCAAACCGTTCATTCCGTTTCTGGACGAAAGAACCAAGACGTTGCTGAGATTGCAGTTAAAGCCGACTGCAGCGTACGAGGACGGTCTCTCTCTCGTTCCCCTCATTGTTTCGGCGTACTGGAACACTGGCACCATTTGCCAATGGTTTGCCGATACGTGGCAATATGACAGCGTCAACGTCGGTTCGCGTGTTCATTTCGGTTCCATTTTTGCTGCGCTTATGGCAAATTTGACGTCTGGCAACGCTCCTCCGTACAGTTACGCTCTGCTGGTGCTGGCGGTTCAGCCTCTTCTCCTATTCACGGCCCTGGTCATGGAATTGCGAAATGCGCACCGTGCATCGTGCATCGCCCTGTGTTGTCACCCTATTTGCTGATCGCCCATAAGGGCAGCTTTCTGAATGGCAGGTGGCGAAATGGCGAAAATTGTTTTTTGATAAAAGCAGCCAGAGTTTTGTGGCTTAACCTCAATTTTTCACGAAAGTGGTTGAAATAGAAGTAGACTATCTAAAAGAAACTGTTTTGAATAATCCCACGTAAAAAAAATTGAAAAATATTCAAGATTCTTCGAAAAGTCTGGAAACCCAGTAAAATTTGGCAATTTTACACATGGGTAACATAGAATGACGTCAACAAAACGATTTTCACTTTCACTATTCATGTTTGGTGAAAATATGTATATGCACATAGATTTGAAATAAGCAGAATTCTAGCACTTCGGTTCCAGCAAACAGGGGCGGATCCAGAGCGACTCGACTGATGCTGTTGCATCAGTCAGATTTCTCGAAGTCACAGAGATTTTGTAGTGAATTTCTAGAAAATCTTGCTACAGTCTTGAGGTAGCCTTTGGGGAAAGCAGAATTTGCCGCTGGTGGCTGTTATAATGCCTTCCGGGTACCTGCGCCCGCAATGGAGAGCAAAGAACAGAACTGAAATTTATAAATTTGTCCACTTTGCTCATTTTCAGCGTCACAGAGGTAGGATGCAATGCAGATTTGGCATAGAGTTTCCTGAAGCAAAGACGCGAGGGAGCAAAGGGGACATCGACCTTGCACGGCGATTAACTGGTGGCGCAGACTCAAACGCTCTATATTAACTAAGCTAACACCAGAAGAAAAGAATAACTTGCGCGCTAATACCCATGTGCGTTTCCAGCGCGTTCGGCGGGTGTGACTATTTGTCAAGAGCATGAAGTTGCAGTACGTCTTGAAATCAAGGGTTAATTTAATTGTCTTATCAGATCCAGGAGTCTAAATTTTAGTGCTTGTTAACAGAAGGGTCAGAATGTGCAGTTCGTGCTAAAACAGTTCTAAAGCCCGCAGCTCTAAAGTTCTGTAGCTGGAGCTCCGCCATTGGGAACGTTCTTTGCATCGGTCAGATTTCCGCTGGATCCGCCCCAGGATTCATTAGTGTGACTTCGGCTGTTGACATCGCTCAGGCTCAGAATGCAATTAACTCAATGTTGGTCGTGTAGATTAACCACGTTAACCTCCAATTTCTTTTTAAATCAATTTCGACACAGCTGGATTTTTTTCAGTAATAATACCCAAAGGCAGTCAAACATAGACGAATCGTACTATAGCTATCGAAGTCGTGCAGCAGGCAAGTTGGTGGCAGTTGAACATGTTTGCCTTTGAGTCAGCTACGGATGAAAAATTGTGCGAATCTCAGAATTGTCAGAAACAGGTAGAAGATCCTTTGCATTGCAAGCTTTCATGCTGGACAATAGTTCGGTACACGCTATTTTTTATAAGCAACACAATTTTTTTTCTGAGGTTCGGTTTTTCGCTCGCCAAGGCTCGATTGTTGCTTAGCTGTTGCTAGTTCATCATAGAGAGGCGTATCAGGTTTATGGTAATCCACGGAAATGAGAACGAAAACGGAAACTATGAATTGGTTGTTTAAATTTCCAGAATACATATTTCTACTGCCAGGAAGAAAACACGACGTAAATAAATGATTTGCAATTAGCCAGCAAGTATTGCAACGTCACGAATTTCGTAGGAGACGTTTGCTGCTATTCGTGTTGTTGCTATTCTGAAGCTCTCTGCGTTGAAAAGACAAAGGTAGCGCTGATAGTAGAGAAATCGAATACAAACTATAGAAAAAGGTTGATCACGCCAGATGCAAGAGCGCTCCAGGGGTGACCAAGGTTTTTAAACCTGATCCCGAACATCAAGGTTAGTCCCAAAATTCCTAAGTTAAGACTTGGTAAATATCAGAAGCAGCACTCAATGGTCATTGCGCCCACACTTAGTAGTTTTGATTAGAGAACCGTTCGTACCGATGAACTTAGGGCAAATCTTTCCTGCCTGTCAATCTACAATTAATATTCCCCGTCTTGAAATGCCGCTCGCCCATGTAGGTTCTTCCAACGCGCTTCTTCTCTGTGCAGTAAATTTGCTGACTGGTCATATTGCGGAAAATATTCCAAAGCAACGTCATTTGCTTGATACGAAATTCTTCATGTTTCTTGGAAGAACAGGAAGAAGAATCACAGTATGGCGAATTTCAAAGATTTGAATGCAGTTTATTCCAAGTTTGTGGCGACAAAAAAAGTTCTCTTTCTAGTGACGCATACTTTACTCCCGGGTGTATGAAGCCTGAATAAATGAACTCGCCATATATATAATCAGTTTCCGTTTTCGTCTCCGTGGATTACCACAAGCCGCGTATAAAGATTTAGCAACAGAGGTGCTTTTTTCTCAAATCAAATTTCAGACTAAGTCAATGAGAACAGAAAGCGACAGTTGTTACAAAAATATTCCTCAATTGTATTACTAAGAACTTTCTATTCCCTCTACGTTTTTGCTTTTTGTTCTTCAACATTTTTGTTATTGGATCTCGTCCATTCTGGGTTGTCGCTTACCTGTTGTTAAACTTTTTGAAAGAATTGAACCTCGAGTTGTTCATAAGAAGTTGCTTATAAAAAAAAGCATGTATTATTCGCAGCTCAATTTGCCACGGTTACCACCTTTGATCATCGTGACGGCCATGTGATCAGTTACCTTATTTACATCACATATTCAGCGAAGCTTCCTTCCCAATGGAGAGGGAAGAGAGCGAATCTTGGCCATAAAATTGAGTTTTTATTGACATACGTTGGCTTTTGGACGGACGTTTCCGCGTTTTCTACGTTCTCATAACATCGTAAGTTTTTACAGACCAACTTACGTTTTTGTCAGAGGATCCCTTTAACAAGACGGGATCTTTTTGCCTTTTTGACCATGCATCGTCATTTGGGCAAAAACCTCCCCGCAAAAAAACAGAAATTACCTCCCATTTATGCTAGGGGCGTGAAATTTATACTTCTCATCGACGAATTCCATGTTGTCTACAAATTACACACGTTTTAATAAAACAGACCGATCGTGCGATCTCCCATGGATGGAAACCAATATGAAAAATTACATCGAATGTTAGAGAATACCTTCAGCTACAAGTGACGCAGAAGACCACAATACATGTTTCAGGAAGGTAGCATAAGTTTACGAAGCAATGTACTGGTCTAGAATGATCCTAGGTGTGATGATAGGGCCCGAAAAAACGTGACTGTAGCTTCTTATTTCATAACAAAAGCTGATGCAGTTCCAGAGACATCTGCTTTCAAAGCTATCGAGCTTGTAGACTTGCTTGCTTCCGAACAGAATTATGCATGACGCATGGTCAGAGTAAATGGAATCATCGGATCTTATTTTTCAACTTATTCTTCATTCAGCATAAGCCTGAAGATAAATTTTACCTCACCTAAATAAGGTGTAACGTGTAGCCGATAAATGTTCAATTACTAAGGAAAACGATGGACCTTAGAAATGGTCCTATATGGCCACTCATGACCAAAATAAGGAGTCAAAGGAACAGAGAAAAATATCGCACTTTGAAGTAGCATCGAAGAAGAACCACTGAGCGATTTTATTAAAATGAAAACTACTATTCAAGATTTTGCAACGTTCTGCGTAAAATATTGAAACATCAGCTGTAGCCAGCTTGACTTTATCTCTTGGACCCGTGTTGTGCAAATTTACCCAAATTATAGGTTTCCTGAAAGCCCTCATCAGAAACAAGTTTTGATCTTCACCCTATATCTACTGGGCTTTTTGGGGGCTCCCCATCTCACTGGGGGCTCTGAGAGCCCCCCTTCCGTATTTTCTAAACTACTATAGGTATGGCAATGAAACTTTACATGGGGATAGAGAATTTATAGGTGAACAATTTGGTATAGTTAAAAACTGCTGACGTCACTAAATATTCATGACGGCATCGATTTAAGACACATGAGTAGTAATTTTCGGCCAAAAATAGCAATTTTTGAAAATTGACCCAAAATTCTGGGGAATATCAAAATCTCTTAAAACCTATTGCACTTACTAGGAAAAGATGCTACATGATGGTTTCAGGCTCAGCTCACTCCGTATTATGCGGTTTTGTAGTGATTTAACTAAAAAAAGCGCAAGATGGCCTTACCACCTGTTAATTGGACCCAAATTTGAGAGTGAAGATGTTCAAATTTCGAAAAAAGAAATGAGGGCCCCTAAGAACATATTAAAAATCTGCAAAAAACCAGCAGGGGGAGCTCTCAGAGCCCCCCCCCAGTAGATATAGGGTTAAAACTCAAGGAGCAAGTTAACAGTTTTGACTGTATACCGGCCGAAATTGACATCACATCCTATTGAATGGTCGTGTGACACCCACGCTGATGAAGCCGTAAAACCTGGTCCCCACTGCTGTTTTCAAGTCCATGTCCATGTCCACGTCCATGTCTGTGTCCCCGTTTAAGTGCACGCCCGTGTCGTTAATACCCCGGCATTGTGGTCCAAGTCTATTATTTTCCTATAGAGCCACATATGATGATTGACACCCATCTTGTGTACTTCACAGCAGTGTACCCATACAAACAGCCTTGCGTGCTGTAGATAAGTATACAAGGCACTTACGTTAACAATTGCGGTATTCGCTAATGACATCTGACACAGTAAATCGCGACTTGGGACACGACTTGAGATTGAAAATTTTTCATTCTCAAGTCGTCCCCAACTCATGTCTTCAAAACCGAACTGTCAATCAAAGTTGCACCAAATGACCACTATCGAGGACATGACATTATGGTCCCCACTACCATGCCATGTCGCAAGTCGCGTCCCAAGTCGCAATTCTCATGTCGTGTCCTCTGGTGGGGACCAGGCTTAACCCTTAGACTCCGAAAGACGCACATGTGCGTTCTGAATATAGGGTCACCTTTGGCGCGTCATAGAGGATCACCAGTTGAAATTGAGAGGTCAAAATTCAGGGCTTTTTGAAAGAACAGACGATTATGCATCGATTGGTACCAAGT
>JAOBRC010627785.1:0-10804 GCA_027575255.1 Scolionema suvaense
CTGCGTTTTCGACGTTTTCATAACATGGTAAGTTCTTTCAGCCTAACTTACTTTTTTGTCGGAGGATCCCTTTAAGATGCCTACTTGCCATCGGAAGCCAAGGGGGGTCTCGTAAAATGGACGTAAAGATTTACTCAGAGTGATTGTTATAAACCAAGAATGTTGACGCTTCAACGTTCTTGTTTGAATCAGAGGCAATCAGAGTTTCACATTTGCATAGCATTAGTGCTTTATGATTTCATTAGGACTTAATTTATGTAGGGCATCGTTCTTCTGCATGTATCATCATTGAACTCATACTTAGGCACATTCTTAAACAAGGCGACATGATGTGTACATGCTGAACAGGAACAACAACACATGAAGTCAGCCAGTCTTTTGTTAGCTCTTATGTATTTGAAACTAAATCACTCTTCTGTATTTGGTTTTCTTGCTGTTACAATGTTTTGATGCCAACACGTTGATCAGATCCCGAAATCTCGGTCCGGTTGGCTATATGATCATATCAGGAGGTGGGAAAGGTGTATTTTCGTGACCTGTACACCAAATTAGTCAAGGCTAGTCCAGTCAGCTTTTTTCACAAAAATGATACTAGCAAAGGAAAGCAATACTAAGAGCTACACGAAGTACTACAATGAAAGAGTATTTCAAAGAGCATGGTTGTGTGCCTTCAAGTTAATAGATCTGTGAACTATATGTCTTTTCAAGTGATGTTCTTGAGGAAATTATGTAAAGTTTGGACAACAGTTGTGCAACTGGTTATCTACCTTACAATATTTGGACTGGGATCCCCCCGCTACATTATTTCTCGTCACTGCTAATAAACACCATTACAAGTCACCACAAAACTTTGGGTTTTCATGGAATTTGTTTAGCAACATTTTGGCCTGAAATAAATTTCTGCGCAGGTGACCCTTTGTTTATGATAACCCAATTGTTTCAGGCGATTGGCAAGAGAACTGCCCTTTTCGGATTGAAAAGCGTAGAAAGGTATGTTCTACCTATCAGAATGCTTCAAAAAACCTTGATGTTAAATAGTAATCATGAAAATTACATTTGCAATAGTTTTAGAGGTTCTTAGGGCAACTAATGTCTGTTCACAGGTCTTTATCAAGGGTACCCTAAATCTGAGAAAATTTATTCTGTGATTCTGAAATTTATTGCCTGATGATCTTATCATTGTACCAAGTTTCAAGGATGGAGCTACTTCCGTTTCTTAAAAATCAAGTGGGGGAAGGGGATGTGGAAACTGGTTGGGGTCCTTGATGCATGCAGGAGGAGCTAAAAAGGCCCAGGATAGAAAAGATTAATGTTTTCTTCTACATGTCTTAAAGATCGACTGTCAATCCTAATTTTGCCTTGTATTTATTTGCATTTGTTTTTCAACAGGTTTCAAAAACATTGAGATATTTGAAGCAGATGATAGAGTAGGTGGGAAAGCTCATACAATCACTCACCGTGGTCAGCCAAATGATATTGGAGCCATAGTGATAACAAAAGGATATCGGGCAATTCCTCACCTGGCACAAAAATACCTTCCTGGTAAATTAGTGCCTTGGACAGCCTATCCAGCGTACTGGTATTCTGATCCAGGTAGGTCAATCACACTTTGATTGTGAGCAGAAGGTCTTTACTACTACTACTACTACTACTACTACTACTACTACTACTACTACTACTACTACTATAACTATAACTATAACTACCAGCAATATATTTTAAGTTGGTTAAAAGTAGAGTAAAAATAGCATTCTCAGCTGTAGTAAAATATATAAAATAAAACCAGGCAATCTAAACCAACAGAAAAACATAAAACCGTACACTCAAAAATATGTCAAAAGAGAGTGTATTAATTTGAATACGATATGGTTGCTCCAAAACGTTAATTATTAGAAGCATATTTTAATCCAGAAAGCCAATATTTTGAATGTATGTTTTGCACAGTCGACACGAACATGATACAGGAGTCCATTTGCATATTTTCATTTTGAATTAACTCAAAGACGAGCTACTTTCTATACCTTCAGGTTTAATATGCTAAAGCATCTGTCCTTCATAGGATTTGGTTTCTGTGCCATGTCTAACAGTTTGGGGGTAAATTGGTTTCAATTCCATTGCAGCTCTGGTGTTGTATACCAATTGATGTATGTAAAAGACTTCACTCATGAAGCCAGGATTTTTGCCCATTTGCCTCTTATAGATTTCTATACCAAGGGCCCTGACATAATGGTCATGTACAACAACAGAATTATCCTCTTGGAGAAGTTCAGTATACGGTGTATCATATTCTTTATAGACAATACAAAGAGCCCGTTCTTGTAATCTGCTGATTCGACTGTTAAGGGTTCTATTGTGAAACATCCAAATCAATGGACAATACCCAAGTTGACTTTCAAAGAAGCTTTTCATGCCCATTGCAGCTGTTCAGTCGTCATATAGACGATACTGTGCTCAGCGCATTGAGCTTTTGACTAGCTTTTCTACATAAATTGCATATGTGAGCAGTGAACGTCAGTTTATTGTCTGTTTTGATACCAAGGAGCATCTCCTCTTTAGATTCACTTATGATAGCTTTGCCAACTTTCATAGAAACATGGTCATGTTTAGGTCCCGAACTAAAAGGTGACACTTATATTCATTCAATTTCATTCTATAGTCTTTAGTCTATGGCTGCATGACAGTTGCGCTCTAGATTTTGTATAGTCATTGCCATGTTACAGCAGTACAATGAAGTGTCATCAGCATAGTTGCAAATGGAAGTATCAGAAATGAAGTATAACAAATCAGTCAAATAAATTTTGAACAGCAATGGTCCTAGGACAGATCTTCGTGGTACACCAATGGGCACTTCTGACCATGTGCTAAAAGAAACATTTCAAGCGCTGCCATAAATAATCAAAGATCAAACAGTAAGATTTCATGTCAAACCCATAGGCATGGAGCATAGCAATCAAAAGCTCATTTTTAGGAGTATCAAATGCTTTGCAGAGATTCACGAATACCGCTCCAGCAAGTCCTCTTTCATCGAGTTCCTTACACCAACGCTCAAGAAGAACTAGAAGAACATGTTGCGTTTCTTCATAAGGGTTTGTGAGGTGAGCCTCCAAGAACTTCAGTTCTTCAATATGTGTTTGATCTCTGCACTTACGGTATGAAAAAAAAACCTGCGCCAAAATAAAAACATATGCACAAGCTCGACTGAGACAGGTTCATCACTCCCATTTTGTGTCAAATGTGACTGGAATCACCCTTCATCATACTGCCCACTAGAAATGTTGAAATTCTGCTTAGTGCTATTTCATGACATAATGAATAGTTCTAGTTAATGTTGATGAGAATTTCTTAAGAGCAGTCGTTGTCTAGACTGGTTGTCAAACTATCAATGACATTATGCTGTATTGCCCTTGTCATATCATCTGTGAATGCTCCTGCATCATGTGCTGGCTAGACTGGTGCATACAAGTTTTTTTTTTCGTTCAGAAAGTATAATTAGGATATAATATCAGATCTGTTTCTAACGATTTATCGATTAACGATTTAAACATCTTTATATTCTTGTAGAAAAGATACCCATGTAAAGGTCAGTAGCCACAAAAATGAGTGATACATGTACCCACAAGAACACACAATAGCAAGAAGAACATTTCGACAAAAGAAAGGAACGTAAACCATCCCTACATCTTTAAGATTGTCTATCTGATAGGCTGTGCCTTTTCATGAGATATTTACTTTTCATGAACATATGTATCATATTGCCTTTGTTTTCTGTGAAACAGTTGCATTGACTAGCATCTCAGACAGAACAGAATAGAACGCTCACAGTGTTGCCTCTTTTGCTTCTGTTTTGGCAATTTTTTACCTTACTTTTACCTATGCTAAACGAAAGTCGAACATAGTATTTTGACTGGCTATGCTACAGCTATCTAAGCATTACCAGAATTGGATGAACAAACGTTTTTGGTGTTTTTGGTGTTGACAGTGCAGATCAAATATCTGATGTATTTTATATTTCCCTGAGGCAATTCTCGACAGAAAACTTTTTTTCGTAGAATCGTGTATTCTTATATCGTCTGAACTTGGAGAAAGTTTTGGAGAGTGGAACTTTTCTTGTTGTTATATTTTCTGATCACATTTTTTGTTCCAGCTACTGCCAACTTCACAGTGGAAGGATCTGTCGGTCAGGAGATCATTAAATATGCTATGGAGCACTTGCATACCAGGGATGTCAAAGTTGCAACTCAAGAAGTTCTTCTAACCTTGCAAAAGTATCTAAAAATTTACGGTGACTTGACCGGAAACTATTCAGGATTTATCTTTCCCGAACCTGATTGGCCAGTAAGTTCTACTCAATACCATAAGTGATTTGTTTGGCTTACTGAATGAAGTCTTCTGTTATTCACTTTGATTCAGTTTGCTCAGAACAAAGTGTTATTCTCCTCGACTCCATGTGATTTATAATATACAGTATTCTGTGGAGGTGTATACAATTATCTGTGAAAGCTGGCACTAAGTGATGAGCAGTACACAAATATGACTCTTGCCTAACTGTTGAAATGTGCTCAGTTTGGTACAAAAGAGATTGAGTGAACATTTCATGCTCTTTTGTGTAATAGTGCATGTGCAAAACATCTTAGCAAGACGAACACCTTGCGCATATCGTAATATAATACGTGTGCTTTGTATGCTGTTAGATTTATTGCATGCCACTAATCCTCAATTAGAAGCTCAGGGTGGTTAAATTTTTAAAACTAGTTTCTTTCAGAGCAAGGCTTTGTCAGGGATTGATCATAGTAAGGCCCCCTCCTAATGTAAGAACAGGTTAGGGCCAAAGGCGGAGGGAGAGATCGGGGGGTTGTAAGGAGTTGCCTCTGTCTTAAAAGTAGAAAACAGCTTCTTGAAGAAAAGCAGATCTCGAAGTTCGTTACTTAATAGTATTCGAAGAATGTTTTTCACGGTAGCTTTCAGTTGGGGAGCTTTTATTTTGACAATCCAATGCTCATTTTCAAAGTATACTAGCTAATGATTTTTGCTTATACTGTGGCTACTCACTACTGTGTGATGAGAATGTCTCCTCTCTCCTACGTTGCCGAGGAGAGGTTTCTACAATGTTCTGACTATCATGGTGCAGAATTCATAATGATTAGGAAACCTTTTGGTGGTTGGGGTAAGACTCAATAATAACCATAAAATATTGTCCAGTCTCTTCCTAAAGGTATGGGTACACCTGGGCTGCGAACCATAAATGTGTTACATTCTAGTATTAGCAGATATTTTGTGTTCCTAACTTGCAAATAAGAATCATGACACATGTTGTGCTTATATCAAAAGCATTTGTTTTGTTGAAATTAAGCTTATTCTCTCAGATGCATTTCCTACAGTTTACAACTTGAACATTTCCTATGTACGTTGAGTTTGACAATAATTTCTGTACATAGTGAACACCATACAGTTTTGCCTTTTAGGTGAGACAGAAATTAATGGGTTCAATGTGGCAGTTCATGAAGAGAAATGGTCTACATTTAATGCGTCCCGTGTATGATTTTCTTATGTCAGTTTATGGAGAAGGTTTCATAGAAGAACTGCCTGCAATTTATTTCTTTGTTATGATCAAACCAAAAGACATAAGTCTCTTTATTGAAGCACTCAGTCGCCAACGTTTCACAGGTATGTTTGATATATTGTAATGCTGAAATGTATTGTATTGATACTAGCAGCATACCTATATGGCTTGGTCTTTTCAATATGATATGGTCAGTTAATGATCATGTGATGCTATGTGGTCATCCATGTCTATTCAAAAATGCTGAGTATCGTCTAGACGCTGTTGAAATTACTGGTGAAACCCTTTTTGTGCAGAAATGATTTCAAATGGCATTCAATACCTTCCAAATGGAGTGTTGAATGCAGTGAGCTTTGAGCTTGAGTGTTCCTATGTGATTCGCAAGTATCCATGGTTTGCATATAGTTCAGTGACCCGCTTTACATTAGCCTAATGCCCGGTTGCTTCTTTCTAGGTTGGTGACTGAAAGTGTTTTCACATAATATGTTGGTTGAGGTATCTGGGATAGAGACATACAAAGAGAGCCAGTTTTCTTCTCTACGAAAGCCATGTTGTTCCCCCATTCAGTAGGTTCATCATGGATTGCAGTATAGTCCTCATCTTAAGATGCTAGGAATTGCTGAAACTATTTTGGTGGATGAACTACTAGTGTAGCATCTTCATATTCATTCAGTTTTTAGGGAGGACCCAACTTACCAAGTGCAGTGATGATTGGCTCCTTTGACCATATGATAAACAATCAGACCTTCTTTCAGCTGGTCAAAACTAAAGTTGGATGCAAGGTACTTCAAATCTATTGGGAATGAGTCAATCAAATCACCAGTTGTTTGCTTACGTCTGAAGAGTTTGTGTCTTTCCAACAGCAGATTTGTTTTGTGGCAACAGTACCCTTCAAATGTTGGGAAGAGAAAAGAGCCCAATTGGAATTTCAGCCCCTTTTTCATCCTGGCTAACAGCTTCGAAGTTGCGAGATAGTTTTTTAAGGATTCTGTTAACCCTCGGAGAACATTCTATGCTTGTCATTTGTTTCAGCCAAGTCGCTATGGTGTTGTATAGAGTTTGATACATCAACACAATGCACCTGATTGATATCCGATAATTTCAGGCTAATATGGCGACCTGCTCCTCGTAAACAAAGAGAATAATTAGAGAACTGTTCAATATTCTTTGAGAGCTCTACGTCCCCCTACAATCAATATTTTTCCACAAAACTAATTTCAGAAGAATGGCAGAAGATGAAGTTTCAAAACGGTGTCAGCAATTTCTGAGATTTGTATTCATTCTTGAGTTATAGGCTTGCATTCCAGAAATTCCGAACTTTTTTACAAACATTTTGAAAATATCGACTAAAATTGCCAAATAACTTTTGATCAAGCTAGAACAGGAGAAAACGCCGACAGTAGGCCTTGTTTGGACTGTTCGATTAATGTGCCGTTTGTGCAGAAAAACGTAACTGTAGTGGACCTAGAGCTCACAGAATATCAAAAATATAAGTTCTTTTCTCTCTTGTTTACTGCTTCATAGCAGGTGGTAAGCAGGTTGCATCTTTGGCACTTGCTAAAGCTTGCCACCTATTCTAAGAAAAACATACAACAGAATCAAAGTTTGAGAAATCCACCTTTTACCTATAGTGGAGAACTATGCTTAGACAGCAGCAATCTTTCCCGAGGCTTAAAAGTATCCTTAAAGGGGAATAGCGGTCCAAAATGAAATTTTAACAGATGATAGAACAGAACAAAATATGCAATTTCCCATCAACATTACAACAAAAGCTTTCTTAGTTCTGAAGATATCCGCTCTTAAATTTAGCTACTACCATGTTGATTTTTCCAACCTTTCATGATGTCATTTGAGTCCGTTGCTAAGCATTGCTATTTCCCTAGTAACACGAATGTGTAATTATGTTATTTTCATTCATGGATCTTAAACATATCGGTTGGCTTTATGAGGGAATGAAAGAGACAACGCATTATGATGATTCAATGTTGAGTACTTTGGAAACAAAGTGTAAATAATTGTTCCACTTTAAGCATCCATGGTCATCTACCAAGAAAGTATAAGAGGCTTTAAACGGTCCTAGAAACAAGCAAGAACATTAAATGAAGTCATATCTACACTATACAGATACACAAAATTCAGACAACCACTGCCATGAACCATCATCAAGATCACAGAACACACAGTGAGATCAATAGCTATCACTGATTTTGATTTCAAAAGCATTTTAGTGATTTTTGCTGAGAGTAATGCTGTGAAAATCAATACTTAACCCTTTGAGCCCGAACGACACCTTTTGGCATTCTGGATGCAGGGTCACCTTTGGCGCGCCATAGAGGCTCGCCTGTTGTAAATGAATAATCAAATTTCTACGTTTTTCAAAGAACAGACAATTACGCATCGACTGGCACCAAGTTTACTGTTCTAGGTACTACGGTTCAGGACTTATGGCATTTCAAACTTAGCAAAAATGGCAAAGAATACGAGGTCATTTTTCAGACACTGCGGAGTTTAAGGGTTAACAAAACACCAGCTTGACCTCAATTCAATGGTAAACTCTGCCAAACAGCATTTTCTGTCCAAACCATCCTCAAATCAAGTTCTATAACTATTTTCACTCACAGCAAGGCTGCAGAACCGGTTCAGGGCCTCTCTGGTAACCCATTTGAGCCCGAACGATGCCTTTTGGCGTTCTGGATACAGGGTCACCTTTGGCATGCCATAGAGGCTCACCTGTTGAAAATGAAAGGTCAAAATTCAGGCTTTTTTAGAGAACAGACAATTACACATCGATTGGCACCAAGTTTGCTGCTCCAGGTACTACGGTTCAGGAGATATGGCATTTCAAACTTAGCAAAAATGGCAAAAATTACTAGGTCATTTTTTTCAGACACTGCGGAGTCTAAGGGGGAAGTTCCAGGTATTCATTTGTGAAAGATTGTTTCAATGGTTGAACAAAATTGAATGAAACACATAGTGAATTTCAGCAAATTTCACATTTTGGGGGTTTACAGGCAAAAGCATGCTTTTTTGCGCTAGGTTGGATGAAACATGTGATAAGTTACCTTTGGCAGCATGTGATGTCACAGCACGGGAAGCTTGTAAAGATAAACAGCATTGCTATGGAAAATCCAACCAAGTTTGAAGTTCATAGTTGCTGTAAACAGAAAGAGAGATTACGAAAGGGAGCAAAAATACAACCCCTGACGTTTTTAAAATTCTAAAGTTTGCGTCAAATAGGATTTTATGCGTTTACATGCCTATATCTGGTTTTATACAGGCAGGTGTCGGAATAAGAAAAAATTTTTTTGCCGGACAAATTCTTTTTACTGGAAAAGACAAGTGGGACAGCGAAGCTGTTGAGCTCCGCAACTGGGGGTTGTAGGGGGCGTTGTGAGACCCCCTGCTGGGTACACGGCGAAGCCCTGAGAAACCTTGCATTCTTTGCTTTCCGAACACTGTATATCGCCTGAAAATTCATATTCTAGGACTTTCCATAAAAACTTCAACAGACTTCTTTGTTGTTTCTGAAAAATTTTTGATCCTTGCAAGCTGGTGTTACGGGTAGCAGGCAGCGCTTCACACCAGAAAATGAAATTTTTATACAAGAGTAGAACCAAACCTTAAGCATTTAAATTCCTCGTAATGCAGCTACATGAAATGCAAGAGAACATTTCTTGCACTTTTTTCCCATCTACACTCAGCCTCATGTATTCCCTTCGATCTCCACGCGTCTGCAACCGTTTGCATTCAAACTACAGACCACACAGTTGAACGCATGAGAATATTGCAGACTGATTATCCCATTACTGCATGATCGCATTAGGAAATACATGTTCATTAGATCGATGCTAATTTTCTGTGCAGAAAATAGCTAAAAGATTGTTAGTTAAGTTAAAATTGTAGGTGCATAAAGATATTATCGTTTTTTATGCTCCATAAGCACATGAGCATACATCAAACTTACAAACAAGATCGTCAGTAAAACAGACGTCCAAAGCATGCCTAGATGCATTCATTAGTTTCAAATCTGCACCTGGCACCGCGGTAATTATGACGACACTATTTATTTCTCATTCCCTCTATGATAAATAACATTGCATGTGCATAACCCTAATTTTCGAGTAAGCTTTCGATTGTTGTTTACAGAAGCTCTTTGCCTGGCAAGATTTTACGCTATCCAAACTAAGGGACATAGGTCTACAATATTACAGCTTGATAAGACACACTGTGGTCTTTCGTGATTGAAGTCGTCGTATCGCTCATTCGAAAGAATCATTTATTCAACTTAGTGTTTGGATTATACACAACAAGTAGCGCGCAGCGATAAACGCTGTGAAATTGAGGTGGTTTGAATGAACTGACTTGACTAATATGACTAATCAATCGTGAAGAGTAGTTGTCTGCGGCTTGCACGTGAGTTCAATGCACCAAGTATTTGTTTGAGATAAGATGAGACGGCTGTTTGAACAGCGAGTTTTTCATAAGCTTGTGCATGGTTTCAAACGAAGTTAAGTGTTTTGGGCCAGACAAATTGTACGGAACAAATTTTTTTGACCAATCATGTTAAAGATCTTACCGGACATGTCTGATGTCCGGCAGCTATTTCAACCCCTGTACAGGTATTACTACGAGGTAGTGGATACCTCAAGAGGGCATTGAGTAGGTATTTTGCAAATGATGTGCTGCATTGGATAATTGATTCTTTATTTGCTTTTCAGGGTCGGCAACGATAATAAAATCTGGTTTTCAGAGCTTGTTTAAACAGATCGTGCGACAAGAGAAGCTTAAAGTTCACTTGTCGTCACCAGTTAGGCTCTTAAGAAGGTACATGTTATTTTAAGTGACCTCATCTGAGCCATCCTATTTTGGCTGGGATACCCTCATCTAAAACCTGCTTGGATACTCTGTTGCACTTGAAAGCTACCATAATAGTAATAGCTATGTGGACTGTAACCTTTTGTCTTACAATAAATGAGTGAGTAGACAATCAAACGTTTACTGAATCTGCCCACGGCAGAAATGTTAAATCTGGCAAAGTTTCATCCTTATGCATTTGTGGTTTTAGTGTTATTGTTTTGCCAGCTCCATTTCGTTTCGTTTGTTTTGTTAGTAGTAGCTTGTGAAGTTGTTCGTATATTGTATCAATGATTCAGTAATTGCGGATGACTTGAATTTTGAATTGTTTTTCTACCAATTTATTTATCAAGTTATATATCCAAGTTTTGTTTTCTTGTTTTTTTTTGT
>JAOBRC010628007.1:0-10803 GCA_027575255.1 Scolionema suvaense
TTTGAGGCTCGATATCTCCAAAACTACTCAAGATTTGGCCATGAAATAAACGCCAAGTTTCATGTTTTGATGTGCTCCGTTGCCTAGGTAGGTAGGTACTAATATTTCATCCTTGCCGTTACCCTTCCTTTAAGCTTTTTCAGGTGCATTTATGTTTCAAGATTTGATTTTATCATGTTATTGTTCTCAATAATTGGTAGCTCTCATGCCTATGCAAAGTGTGATACAATCTTACTATCCATCATTTTGGAAGTTAGCACTAAGGAGGAGGTTCCCATGCCGAGGCTGAGTGAGGTGAACAGGCTTAGTCGAGTTTTTTTGTTTTTGTTTGTAGGGTCAACGTCAAGAGGACGAGGAGCTTGATAAAACAGCAGCAGCAGTTGATGCTAGAGCCCTGGCTGCGGTATGTTGTCAGATCCTAAGACTTTGTCTCATATTTTTATAGAATTGATGGGTTTAGAATCTACTCATATGTTGTGTATTAAACAGATTTATAGTTGGCTAATTTACTTTATTCATACAGACAGTTTATTCATCTTACATGGATATTTCCAATTATGAATCTGTTAAGCATTATGGCAGAAAGTAGCATCGGAGGGTCAGGATATTCTCTCCATTTTTGCATGCTGGGAAACGTGGAGACTTTTCTGTACCTAAAAGTTAAAGCAAGTGTGGAATCAAGCGAAGTTTCTTCTTTCACACTTGCACTTGTTGCTTCAAGTGTATGGTTTGATAGCTGATACTGGCATATTGATTCATACGTTTGCAGCTTGTTGCAAATGATCATGAATTGCCTTTGCGTCATTCCTTTCTTGAGATGAAAAGTTTGGTATTTTTCACTATCCTGTTTATTTATCATGGTTCAAACCCCGGCTCATTCGAGCTTCTAGCTGGTGTTTCTTTCCCTTAGTTTTACTTTATTGCTAGCAGCTACTTTCACACTTTCCACTTTGTCTGTGTTTTTGTCTGTATTCCATGCTGTATTTCATTCAGTTGGTTCATGCTTCTCTATTCTTGATTTCAGTTGTTGGAAATGAAAGGAGATTTTCTTGAGAAAAAGCTGATTGACGTTTTCTGTGGACATTCAATTGCTATGATCAGAGCAGTCCTGTCTGAGTTTATGAAGGTTTGTTGAGCTTCTGTTTATGTAGGTTTCCTGTTTTAGAGAATAGACTTAGGGAGTTATATAACATGTGCCACAAAAGGTAGTCTGCCAAAATTTGGCATTAATGTGGTGGACTTGACGGTTCGTTTTATATCAAGTTGCGTCTATTCCGATCAAAGTTATTGTTAGAAATTTGTCAATGATGGGGGCGGAGGGAGGGAGGGTTTCCAGAGCATGTGGACAGGTTCCTGTTGACCATATTTAGGTTTTGAGACAGGGAATTATTTGTCTTTCTATATGGGTATATATACATAATAACATAATTTTTCAGTCATTTTTTAAAAAACATTTTTGCGACAAATCCAGCAGAGAAACGCAAAACATGAAACAAGAACTTTACAAACAACGATACGCTACAGATATATAAGAAGTGCAGAGAGTGGAAGCAGAAATTGAGAGAGATATAATTTGATGCTATCTTGGATCTTTTATGCTATTTTGCGTATTATGTCACATATTTTCTACATCAGACGACCGATTTTGGTTACTTGTCCATTTTCCAGGAGTATTTTTGCTCCTGAAGCCCCTCTATTTGTTCGTCTATTTTTTTTAGGCCATGTTTATATTTCTCTGTGTATCTTCTTTTTTCATGTTCCAGCCTATTGCTATAATTGCAAAATTAATCCTGCCCCCAAATATATCTTCGTGTCTGAGGTACACTGTTTGTAGGGACTATTATTTTCCTCATAAATACCTCCCTTTTGCTATTTGTTAATGTTCTGAGCATAGCTTTCCTTGGCTGCATTCTTGTTGATAAATCTTATTTCTTGTTTAGTATCGCGGTAGATCACTTGCATCTGAACTTGTTAAAATCCTCACTGGAAATTTCTTGAGGTGTATCATCACAATAAGTAAGTGTTTTGCATCTGTGTGTTGATAGAAACATCGGATATGGACCAAGATGTGCTACTTAGGACATTTTTCGACAATTACAGATTTTCTGTTTCCTGATTATGTTGTGGAAAAGTTCCAAAATCTTTCTGTTTATCCTTGTGTCTATCTATCAGTTGCCAAAGCACTTTCGATCACTCATGAATGTTTTCCAAATTTGAACATGGAGATGAATTTCAATAGTCAAACGCAAATTGATGAAGCTTGACTTTCGAAACAACCTGAGCAACTGAAGAATCTCATGTTGAGCCTCTTCGTGCTGTAGCTCTATATTAACCTCTCACAATTACCTTGAGCTTATTATCTGGAAGAACTTCTAAGCTTCCAGTTAGACCTACCTCAACGGGATCAAATTTTGTGTGGATTTTTTTTGCGAGTCCAATTTTCCGAGCGTTTTGCGTGGATTTATTTTTGCGAATCAGGGATTTGCAGTAAATGTGTGGAAGTAAACGAACGAATCGTCATCGTTTGGAAGAAAAGGAGAAAGTTATCGGCATGCGAATTGAGAGGAAAAAGAGTCCACGCACGTTTTTATAGACTAACGATCGGAAAATCAGTTCTTCTGGTCCAGTTAAAACCTCAATTTCGTAAATTTTGCGAAGATTTAATTTTGCAAATTGAGGAAAAATCGCTAAATTCGTAAAAATTAATCCACACAAAAAATAATCCCCCTAAGGTACGAGCTAACCTGTGTCTTACATTAGTTTGTTTTCTTTATAGTCTCATTCATACAGAACCCTCCAAATTATTTTGTGGAGAAGCTGCATGATACTCATTTCAATGGAGTTGATGATGATAAAACTCTCATTCGGATCATCATCAGCAGATCTGATGTAAGTAACGACGATCATTCTTATGCCTGCATGATTAATGACATAGTGTGAACCCCCCCCCTCCTTTATGAAGGGGGTGGGGGTGGGGGATGGATTTTCCAAAAAATTGCAAAAAGGGGGGATAAAAATTTTTCTGTAGAATGGGTGGGGATGAGCAAAAGGGGATTAGGTAAAAAGGGTGGGGATGATTGCTAATGAAGAAGTTGTTGCAGTGTTATGCTAGATTTTGGTGATAAGACAATCACCGGATTAGTTTTATGATATGGAATAATTTATCATTTGTCTAGTTCGTGCATCAAAGGTGCTAGGAATAGTTCTATATTGCGTCTCAAATGCTTTTACTGCATTGCATCCTTGACCGGGAAATGCTGTATTCTTCAGGAAAACCTTCGCTTACAAGTGTCAAAGTTGCATGTATGATTGTCTGAAACAGGTTGTGTGACGTGCGCGTTAGTATGTGGTGGTCACCATGCACACCCCGGGATAGCGCGCACGAAAGAGGGGGGAGGGGGGAGGGGGGTTGCCAAAATTTTAAGAGGAGAGAGGATTGACTAAGAAGGGGGGGGGATTCAACCCCTCTGCACGCGATGTATAAACAATATGACATTGAATACTGTGTTTAGTGGTCTGAAATTATGATTTCCATAAGGAGAGGATATTGTTTCATGCCATCTATGGGAGTGGAGCGGAAACGATCAGAATTGATATTTATTTATCTGTGTTTATTGATTTGTACGTGATGATTCTCTACATGTTTAGAAATAGGCTTAGGAAAACACGAGAATTAATAAAACTGAAAGAAGCTGTTTTTCTGGTGTGATTTACTCGGCCTGGATATTGTGTCTTGTGTAATCGGTACTGAGCTGCTAATAGAGTGTTCACTAATTTTTCGAGTCTTTATTTGCCAGAATTAATTGTTTAACAGTTTCTTGTAGCTTTGATCTTCGCCATACTTGCTTCCGTCCGATCCATTCGCGTACGTCCAACACCCTTCACTGTCTGTTGTGCTGGGTCGTTAAGGGACAGTATCCGATAGGCGTCTGAAAACAATACTGTTAATATTTTGAGCTAAATTTTTTCCGTTCAACGTAAAAACAGTCACATTATAGACCGCATACTTTTCTAACTGAACCCCCCATATAATACAATATAACATAATATAATATAATATTCATGCTTTTTGGCAAATGGAAATTATAAGGGTTTGCCCAGGATCTGAATTTCGGGGTGGATAACGAAATTCTAGAAATGAGCACCAAGATAAAGATATCTTTCTTTTGGTAGTGACTGTGACTGAAATACTTTAGAATACTTTAGAATCCTAGTGGCAGTACTATTACCGTGCATAGTAAGCCTCAAAATTTTTAATTTTAACGATTCTATTGGAATTCTGTCCCTTTGATGCCATTCGGCATATCCCTAGACTAGAAAAGCCTCTCCGAACTTTGGTTCTACCTACAGCGAGTACTCTGTGCTGACACACATGAATGGAATGCTACTTCTGTGGCTCTGTTGCATTATTAGAATCAAGAGACTTATCAAGTCTAGGTTGTCCCATGCGTGACATTGTTTTCCGTCAGCTCGCATGGTGCTGCTCTCATGTGACCGCCAAGATCATCAGCTCATATGGGGACAATCTTCTGGAAACGAGCATCAGAGACTCCGAAAGGCTTGTTTACACTCTCACTTGTCTGCACGCAGTACCGTAATGATTAACCAAGAAAATGTCAGTGATTTTGTTAGAAAAAAACAAACAAAAGCAGCGGACGTGAGTTTTTTCCGCGGGTCTGCGGATTTCCATGGATGATAACATAGAGAAATCAGTATTTTGTCCCGAATTTTTAGGAATGGTTGGTTGCTTCAGAGATGTATTGGGCGGTATTTTTTATGCGGATACCATCATGGGCCAGTTCATGTGAAGGCTTTCAGTGTGCTTTGATTCCCAGTTGCATGCAAGAGACCGATACGAACACAAGCCACAGTGTTGTTATTTATTTGTTATTGTACCTCAAATTAAAAATTGTGCTTGACATATATACACAACCCGCTGTTCTCAGTTTTACGCAAAACTGCTGATGATTTTCGAAAAATCGCTCCAGAGACCGGTTTAGTAATTGTCCAGTGGATTGACTATCTATTGTTCTCAACGCAATTGAGGCTCTGTGGCACATATGTCATATTTTACCTAACATGTTCAAAGCAGCTCATTGCCACTTATTAAGCTAAGCACTGAGAGAGCTTCAGTTAGTTAGGCCGTTATTTCGAGTTATTCGGCCTTATGTGATGCTTCGAGGCAGTACTGCGGCATCTTTGAAGATATTCCAGAGATTTAACAACCGATAAAGTTAGTCAAATGCTGGGCGCACTTGACTAGCTTTGCACGAGCTGACTTCTATTGTTATGCTCGACGTGTTTTGTAAACAAACCAGAGTTATTCCGAGTTATTCCAGTTCAGTGCTCTGGTGCGCCCAGGACCTACGTTAATGACATTTTGTTCATATTCTAGTGTGCCCAGGACCTTATGTTTGAAGCAATCTTCACCTAATTTTCATTCTATATCCTTTCTCGGCAGAAAGATATTGTGATGATTAAAGAATTGTTCAAGATGAGGTATGACATGGAATTCTTCGAATACATATCGGAAGTGTGCCATGGACCCCTCAGAGCTATGGTGCTGCGAACTATTGCTGGTACGTGTAGTAAAAAGTTTGCTGTTGTTTTGAAGTTTGTATGTTGTTCCGTGTTCATATCTTAGGAATCAGTTGTTCGCCTTGAGCTCAACTATTTTTTGGCCCGAACCGACCATTTTTAGAAAGTGTCTGAAATATATGAAGATCTGTTCAATACTCTATTTGTTTTTGGGTGTGACCAATAGCAGTGACCAAATGGCTGATTAGATCATTCATGTGAAAGATATTGTTTGACGCGACCTTGGCCGGTAATCTATCGTGTCCTGAAAATAACCATTTTTGGGTTGTTGTGTTTACAAACGTCATTAAGCTTATTTGTTACATTACTTGTGTTATAGGCATGTGGCATTATTCTTGTGTACAGTGCGACACAATAGAATTTGTTGGTCTTTTTTATACAGGCCCTCTGACAGAATATGAACGAGGAATGGTATGATCGAATTTAATTTTTCATGATATTTGTACAGATATGTGTCGTTGTGCAAACTGAATAGAGGAAGTGTTGCTGTGCCGGAAGAAAGTTAGCATGATCTTATACGTTGTCCTGGCTATGCAGCGGGAGGGGGAAGGGGGTGCATATTTTTCACGAGAAACAGATTTGAGGGTCGGAGTTTTCCAAGGGAAGCATATTCGAAGTGGGCTTATCAAATCAGCATTCCTGGGAATCATTTGTAGCTTGCAGAGATGTTTGTCCATGGCGTATCTCCTCTGTTGAATGGTCAGCATTCTCAGTCTTCCCGGAAAAGCAAGTATCGTCGAAGAAAAAAGTGACTAATATGAGTTTGACAAGTTCGATAGGAACAGGAAAAGTGGCAGACATAATGTGCCAGATGGTGAGGTAAAAATTTTGAAGCCCTCTGTGGTGTTCAGAAATCATCGGAAGGAACATGATATGGGCGCTATTACACTTTCGTACCCCCCTCGCCCTACGTCCAGTCGCTAGGCAGCATCAGTGGGTGCGTAGCGAGATCATCGGTCACGCGGTCGTGTAACGAGCCGTATAAATGGTGGGGGTTACGAAAGTGTAATAGCACCCATGATATGTTCCTTCTCTTTCGGCTTCATGCTATTTTGTCACAGTGTGAGTAGATGTTCCTGCTCTTTCCATTCCTGGCATTGAAGAAGTGACCACTATCATAGTTTTTGCAAAAGTGTCTCCAACTGCTCAATATTGCTAAAGTGCACAATGTTAGAATTGTGTCTAACTGTTTATCTAGCAAGACAATGCCTCTTTTCGCCTCTAAAGATTTATCATTACGCTGGGTTCTGAATTTTTAATCTGCTCGGATAAGAAGCTCAGAAATTTTAAAAGTTGCCTCAAGACAGGACTATATGGTAAGAGATTCAAGATTCAAATCCGTATTTTATATTGTGAGTTTTTGATGAGACATGTTTGTGAAAAAAGCTGTTCCCCACCTGTGGTTGTAGTCTTGTTACAGCTTTCTATGTTGTCAGCTCTCTATGTCTTTTTATATAGATGAATCTGCCTAAGCTTCTGGTAGCAGGTGATGACATCAAGGCTGTAGAAAGACTGACAATGGCTGATTGTATTAAGATTGTGATGAGAAAGACTAAGGTTGTAGCCACTTTAATCAAAGTTCTCTATGCCAAGAGAGAGGTGAGATGCATGTTTTTAGTATAAGGTAGTATATCCTTTGTAAACCTGTACATTGTCATGATGTCTGGAGAAATACTGTAATCATTATCCTTGCAATGGCAGATTTTACTTTTGTTAAAAGGGCGAGCCCAATATGATGTTTAGAGTTGCAAATTCGTTGAAACAAAGTGACAGTACTCTTGCGAGAAGACATTAATTAGGGAGTATTTAATGATTTTGCCTTCTACCAAATAAAAAGATGTCTGCAGTCATTCAATTCAGTTTTCTACCTCATCTTTGCATCCTGGTCAAAGTGTCAGCAGTGGGGGTCATGTTAAAATAGTGGATCGACACTTTGCTGAATAAAGTCTAGCAGTGTGATAGCAGATTTGTGCTCAAAGCTGCATATATTTCTATGATTTCAACAAGATGCATCCACTTCTCTGATACATTCAATTACCGCAGTCCAATTGCCGTTCCATGCGCCGGTGATACAGCACTCGGCCAACGTTCACTTGATGTGTAGCATCCAGAAGCTCCGTAATGCATCTCTGTAAACATGAAGAAATCAAGAGGTATTCGGCGACCAGAGGCTGGGTTGCGAGCGGTTTTACGCCATTCCACTGCTAGGCCTACTGTCTCGTAATAGTTATCATGGTGGTGATTGGTGCTCGGTTCGATCTCATTAGGATTTGGGAAGAGCGCAATCTGATTGTGAAGTGTAAATCCACTGGATATGTAGGAGATGGTTTTCCCATTGGATTTGAATCCGGTCGTTTCTTTTTCCTTGATCGCTTTATCTGGTTGAGTTTCTAGGTGCAGGTATGGTCCCATTTTATTGACTGGACCAGTGGATTTTGGATGGCTGTAAAGAGAAAATTAATAACTGGTAGATTCATGGCTATTTCCATTTCTTCAGTATCAGGGACATTGGCGTGCTGGAAGTAGTTGATTTATTGTGTAAGATTCCATGTTTGTGAGGTTCGATAAAAAAAATTTTTATGTGTATAGTTTCGAAGCGTTATTTTCATGAAAGGCTAGCAAAGGAACTCTGGATCAGCGTACTGAGGAAATTACCTCATAGAACAGGAACAGTGTCTTGTTGATTTGTTCATGTTGTATTGTTGTCCTTGTTAGCAGATGTCTTTATGGGTCCTGGTGTCACGCCTTGATTGGTACTTTGTCGCTGGGAGTGAGCGTACAAGATATGCGGCTGGAGTTAGTGTTATAATGTTATTGGAATCACATATCATCAGAAAAAAGTTACCTTGTCAGGCGAAACTTTGTCGGGCGAAAGTGACGAATTTTTGGCTCGGTGACGAAAATTTCGCCCATCGCTAGTATTGCACATAAAAGAGGTGTTCTTGGTTTTCAAATTATTCGTCGGCCGAAAGTGGCGAAAGTGACGAATTTTTGGCTCGGTGACGAAAATTTCGCCCGACGAAAATTTCGCCGACAAAGTTTCGCCCGATAAGGTATCACTTAGTACCATGCTGAGTTTTACATTTCAGGCAAAATAAGCTAATCAAATCTATACATCAATACAGTGTATTTACATGACAGCACTCCAGAGCGCATGAATATTTTTCTCGTTTGGAGGCACGTGGCGTTTGTAGCCACGTGACAACTAATTATTTGATTTTCATTTTCTACAGCACCCCCTATACCGAAAACCAAACGATATCTTATGCACAGGATTCACTATAAGCTATGCAATAAGCTGAGATTGCCAGCATGTCAATTTCCTGCCCCTGTTTATAAGACCACAGTTTTCATGGTTTCAATGACTGATTTTGATTGGCAAGCAGAATTTAGTAGAATTTATTGATTCGCGCCACGCGCTCTGCGCGCAGCGAATCTTTAAGATGGGCCCCATTAGCAGTAAGACCAAAAAGGTGGACCACATGTTCCTGTGGCTAGATAGGACATCAGGACATCAGAAGTTTTAGTGGAGACTAACCCAAGAAACGAATAGAATTGAAAAGCTGCTCTCTTGTTGTTGCCTGCGATTCTAAGCGGGAGGGCTTATCTTTAAAACTAGAGTGATTTAATCTAGAGATAAGTTCAAAAAGAGACAATCATTGCTCATTCTAGTTTGCCGTGACACATTTGCATTGTTGTGCTGCACATGGCGTATTCGATCGCCACTTAGTTGGTTTCGTGCCCAGTTGATCGAAGGTAGTAAGGTTGCGGTCGCACTGCAATATGAATAAAATTCCTCAAAGATATTCAAACTAGAATAACTTTATCTTATTCAAATCTGACCAGCAGCAGGTAATTCTGAGTTATTCTGGCTTAAGTGATGCCTCAGAGCAGCACTTCGGCATCTTTGAAGTTAGTTAGGTCGCGGTCGCACTACGCTAGCAAACTGGAATAACTCAGAATGTTTACCACTCACAACAAAAGCAAAAAGTTATTCCGAGTTATTCTTGGGCGAGCGACAAATCTGGAGATCGAATATCGATAAGAATTTCGGAATAACTTCAAAGATGCCGAAGTGCTGCTCTGAGGCATCACTTAAGCGCAAATAACTCAGAATTACCTGCTGCTAGTCAGATTCGAATAAGATAAAGTTATTCTAGTTTGAATATCTTTGAGGAATTTTATTCATATTCTAGTGCGACCGCGGCCTTAGAAATTCTCATCGATATTCGATCTCCAGATTCGTCAGTCGCACTTGAATAACTTCGAATAACTTCTCGCTTTTGTTATGAGTAGTAAACTTTCTGAGTTTTTCCAGTTTGGTAACGTAGTGCGACCTCAACCTAATAAGCATACCTTGGGAGTCTAGAACCGATGAGTTTGCCATCTGCCAAGTGAGCACGTGAATATAGATCGGAATGAAGACAATGCCTGTCAATCAAATTAGCCATGTCTCTCTATTCTCGTATTTTATTTGTCGCCATACAAATGCATAAACAACTCAACTGAACTGGCATGAACCCGTGGCCTGAAGTGCTGTGGTTGCTCGTTGGTAAATATTCGTATGTGAAAGCACATCGACCATGGCACGCTCCTAAAAAATCCGGGCTTGGAAATTGACTACTAAGCATAAAACCTTGCTGACCAATTTAATTAGATCAGGATTTAAATAAGGACATACGGAGACTGTGGCAAAAAATTTTCAGTAACTGACAGTTTGACTGAAGCGCAATGTTATACAAGTCCATTTGTTCTATCTTTGAATATCAGATATCTTAACATTGTTTTAGTTGTGTTAAAGATTTTAAAGCGAATTTTTCCTAATTTTAGTTCTAAGCTTGTATTCTATGCATATGCTGGTCACACTCTACAGCAAAATGCTAACTTTAAAATCTTGGGGTGCTCAGAGACCCTCTATGGGCAGAAGTTATGTACTTTTTGCTAGACCTTTCGGAGAAATAAATGTCATTCATTGAGATTGCAAAACAATACTAAACTAATAATAGTAATACATAAATGATAATAATACACAAAGTAAGAACTTTAAAACTACTGTGGTAAGGTACACTTTTTATTTTCTATAGAAGATAATCGCGGTTCATAAAGTTGAGCACACAATTTGATTACAAACTACAGTCGAAGCTCTAATTAGCGGACACCATCGGGAATTCGACTTGGTGTCCGCTAATTGGAGCTGTCCGCCTT
>JAOBRC010628118.1:0-10803 GCA_027575255.1 Scolionema suvaense
GGAAACATTTTGAAAACTTTGAACTTAATCTCTTTTAAATTTTGATCCAGCCCAAAATGGAAAAAGTGCCAGCACAGCGCTGGGCCTTGTTATTACCTTTCGAAGGATGTGTCATTGTACGTAAAGACGTATGCCTTGGGGACTCAGAGCTCATAGAATTTTATTTACTGCTTCATAGCAGGTAGATTGTGTCTTACTGTACCTCTAGTTGACCATGGTCCTTTCAAAAGCTTTCCACCTGATCTAAGAAAAACATACAAACAGAACACATTTCAAGATATCTAAAGGTAGTTGTAACGTACAACTGAGTTGAAACAGCCGCAAGGCTTTCTGAGGGCTAACAGTGTCCTTAAGTAAATGAGGAGAAATTTTTCAGTTCCGATTTGATACAAACATGCGCTTAAGTTATGTGTAAGGCAGCTTCATGTTGCTTCATATTCAATTATGCCAGGTATGTTTAAATTGTGCATTGATGTCAGTTTCAGGGTTCTTCCCAGAAAACGTTTTAGTGTGGAGTGAAAAATGCCAAACTGGCACTTTAGAAGTTAATTAAGTTGTGATTCGAAATATGAAGCCTTAAAGTTAACGCATGTGAAATAATAGCTATAGCATCTTGCATAGGTCCTTTGAAATTTGAATATGTACATTTTTCACCAAAATTGGAGGCTTGGCTCCCTGAATGCCGGGTGGTCACTTTCAAGTACCGGGCGGTAACATTCAAGTGCCAGGCGGCACCGCCCAATGCCTTCCCTGCTGTTTGTTGTTTAGGTAGTTTAGCATTGATCTTGTCTTGCGTAGGTATATGTATGGAATTCAGAAATGCAGAGCTGCATGCAGTCCACAAGGTCCATCATGTTCACCTGGATTCATATATTGCGATAAGTTGTAAGTAGATTGTATTTTGCTTCATAATCTTGTGCGAATCAAAACTATGATGAATGTACTGTTCTGAGAATTTTGCTATGTGTTTAATTTTTAGTTATTTCAACACAGTTGTACTTCTCAATTTAACTCATTTCTGGTATGATACACGTGCAATGCATCTCGTGATCGCTTCCAAGAGTTTGGGGAAGTGGTGTGCAGCGCACAAATTCATGTTTTGCTAAAGCTTCAAGGTCAGGGGAGTATCTAACGACCCCACAAATCCTGCCATTCGGCAATCTTCTTTGTTACCCAGGAAGTTAAAAATAACAGGAATCACAATGCGTTCAGCCCACCTGACAGACAGCATTGTGCTGCCTGTCAAATTGGCAGCGCTTTCATCTAGATCTGCAAGACAAATTACTGCAGAAGCGCTACTTAATTATGCAAGACTCTTGAATTAATGTAAAAAAATTATATCAGAGCTTCTTATGCCAGCACTCAGAGAGCTCGGTATTGCTCCAAAACCGCTGTGCTGATACCTGTCGCTATGGCAGCACAGCAATACTCTAACAATTTGCGATCAATTGGTATATAGTTTGTATAATGAGCACAACGAACACTGACGAAAAAGGGCAATATCGGCAACTTCTGTAATGTATTGATTGGAGTATTTCTTAAGAGGTATTGCTCAGGGAAATAAAAATTTCAGAAATTTCTACGATCGCAGAATACTGGCCTACTATTAGTTAAAGAAAAGAGATTGTGATCTTTCAGGTGGTGTAATTAGCTCAGCGTGGCCCGAAGTAGGAACATACTGGGAACGCTAGCTGAAAGGTTTCGATCAGAAAAAAATCGTTCTTGAAAAAAAGGATTTTCTACAAGCTAAGAATTGTTAAGCGTAATTCTGACCTTAATTCTGAAAATTGAAGCCTTAATCAGGGCCTGAAATAGCGCCGGACATCGGACATTTGTCCGGCATATTTTTACTTTTGTAGGAAAATGTCAGGCGATTTTCAAATTGTGCTGGTCAATAATGACCGGCGCTGAGCTAAATAACACGCAACATTTGGCCGTTACTTATTCCAATTTGTCCGGCAGAGTATGTCCTTTGACCGGCATAAGACTTGCAAACGTGCTGAGAACAACTTTCAATTATTCATTATTCAACCACTGCTAATGGGGCCTGATTACATGAAACCTTATGATAGCAATCTATCTCTATTATTTTCGCGCGCCATCAGACAGAACTCTGGCGCGTCATACCGGCAGATGATGCTCATTTCTTAGAATATTGGAATGTGTTTACTGGCATTCAATACGCACGCAGGAATCTCCTTTAGTTGTGTGGAAGAGGACGACGATGCAGGAGTGCATGGTTTGTCGACGAGAAACAAAATACTCCTGTTTCCACTGCAGTAGAGCTTTAAGCAACATGTGCTCTGTATCTGAAAATGTAGACTAGCGTGGATACAGCGAGGAGAACTTTCTTATTGGTCGATGTGAGGTCGATTGCTCCGAAAATTTGAGTCAGTCAGCTGCCTCAGTGCAGACGTCTTTCATGCTACATATAGAATAAGTAATAAAAGCAAAACTTAGGGTAGAAATCACCAGAAAAGCTCTATGAATTGTCAAATGGATACATAGACGTAGAAACAAACAAAAGACGTAAAAAAGAACAGGATACAATGTGCGATTTAAAACAAATCGAACAACTGCATTGCTTTAAAAATAAACATAGTGCAAATGGCCATCGAAACGCAAACAGCAGCTGAAGCTTTTACGGAAAAAAAATTGCTGTGAAATGCCTTTTCCTCTGGAGACATTCAAAGTCTTGATCACTAACATGGACACAATGCAATGCATTCCAGGCCTTATTCTTGAAAATGGTACAGAAGTTACGCTAGTATTTGCGAAGTATACGAGAAAGCTATCAGTCTCTTGAACAAGGTGCTTTAGAAGATGTTGGGAACATCTCTGATTTAAAAGCTGCTATGAAGTTCAACATTGATGATGGCCATTTGCTCCTATGAATCCAAATTACTTGAGCGACATGGCCTCCTTCAACTTATGCTGTACACATTCAAAGCTGCGCATGCGCGATATTGCGTAAACCTTTTGCAGTGCACCGCTAGTGACATATAATTAAGATTGGTTGGGCCAATAAGCCTTCTTTCTGATGTAGGGAGTTGCCAGTCCGCGTTCGGAGCGGAAAGTTAACCCTTCGTGTCTCAGGTTTGTGGTTCCTGCAGCAGCGGCTGATCACCGTTGACGTCCTACGGCGCTTCCTTGTTTCAATGTTAAAGTTTAAAGACAATATCTCGCTTACTTGATATCAACACTAACTGTCCACGAACCTGTACCACGGTCAACGTTTTGTCCGGCATCACCTCCGCAATACCGGACACATGTGACCGGAGACGAAAAAAAATTATTTCAGGGCCTGTTAATGCTAAAAGGTGTCTTCTCATAAAAGAACTGGAAGGCAAGAACTGAGACAAAATTTACAGATCACAGTGAGAGCAAAGAGAGATTTTTACAGTATTATGCGGCTTCCTAGAACACAGATCGGGCCAATTTATTTTGGGCATATACAGAAATAGACCAATATCAATGGAAAATAGTCGGATTACTGTTGCGGATCAGTTATTATCGGAGCCTACATGTTCACATAACAGAAAATAAACTCACATGCTCGGTCGCAAATTTCCCCACTCATAATCTATACCTTTACAATAACAGACTGCACATCACTTCTGCTCTCAGCAAACGTTCCTCAGCAAATGTCAAAACAAGCCAAATACGCAAGGCATGGCGGTTAATTGATGCAAGTTCATTAACATAACACTTGATTCAATTGTTCTCTCAAGTGCAGCATGCTGCATATTTAAATGCTGGTGCTTATTGGAGTTCATTATTTCGCTGTCGCCAGCATTGTTTGGGAATAGACGCAGCTCTATTCAGCTTGCCAAGCCGTAACACAGAGTTAAATAGCGCTGGGCAGTGGCGTTGTCGTTCCTGTTATTTTAACTTCCTTGTTGTTACTCAGGTCCATACCAGTTTGGTGTGCTGAATGAAGATTTGGGTAGCGACATTCAATAATGCCTGATAAGCTCCTATTTTATACATATATACTCTTGCATATTTGCTAATGTTGGTACGATAAAAAACACTGGGGTTTTTGTAGCCAATTTTGCTCGTGACAAAAACAGCTGTTTTATTCCTATGCGAAATTCTACAATCAGGCAAGTAATGTATGTCTATCAAGTTTGCTTCAGTTGTTTGTTATTTGTTAATGTCATGCATGTTCACACTTTCATGGACATTACCAGCAGGCCTTTCTATGCCTATGATGCACTGCTGGATGTGATATTCTCATGAACGCGTGAACAGAATTGATTTTGTTTATATTACAGCATAGTATTGTATGAGTACAAGTTGTTATATTTTGTTTTTGTTGTTGTCTGCCAAGCTTCGTGATTCTGTTCATTTGTCGTTGAGGTTACAACTGACCATTTTTGTTTTTAGGCGAAAGTGCATTTCAGCTAATGATAAGTGCAGCTGTGCTGATGATCCTCAGACATGTATTGCTAGGTAAGAAGAAGTGTCTCTTGTTCTCATGTTTGCTTTGGTTCAGGCCTTCAAATAATTTTTTGGGCAACATCAGTCCTATGTCCGACGATACAGCTAAAGTTGTTGGTCATAAATTTTTCCTGTCAGCCACTACTTTTTCTATGCAAAAAACTGTGAGGGGTTAGATGGTAGAAGCAAAATACTATTCGAGATTCATCATCTACCACCAATTGCTGGCTAAAGGCAAGACGATCTCCTCTGATCTCTAGAAAGATAAGTGAGAGAGCATGAAGTCAAGGACTCATCGAAAACTTGTTCCATATGGTTAACATTTTGATGTTTTTCAATAGCTCTTAACACAAAAGCATTTCTTGCTCCAGTGAAGAACTCGAGTATAGCATATTGATTTTCTCCATACAGGCATGACATAAATGATATCATCATCACCATCGTAGAATAAATGTATAATATACAGGCTTGGTGATTCAGTAACTGAGAAAAATAAAGAAAAACATCGGTCCTCGGCTCTCTTAACTTATTCTATTAATCGCAGCCATGTATGAACAGAGTGGCTGTGCTTGCATTTGAGCATGCACATTTAGCGTTTTTCATTCGAAGTTCACGAAGCCAAGCAGGATTGATGCAATTGTTTGTGCCATTCCTGGCTGTATGCAATCCACTGTTTTGGGAATAAATAGGAGTAGATTATAAGTTCTTGTCTTTTCTCGTCTTCTACTGTTTGACAAACAAGGTTTACCTTGTTGAAAACGGAGATTGTCGGGGCCTATTCTAGAATTTGAGGGCAGCGTCCGAACTGAGGAGAAAAGGGCATATTTGATTCATACTTTCCTCCAAACACTGTTAAAATAAGCTTTATACTATCAAAAAGGGTACTTTTCAGTGAATTTTGAGAAGGGCAGTGTCCGATATTCGGACGCTTTTTCTCTCTATAATAGGACCTGATTGTTAACGTGAGATGCAAGTCTAAGAACATGTCTCTAATATTGTCTTACTCTAATCCTGTTTGTTGCTGAGGCCATCATTTAGGAAGGTGAAGGAACATAAATCTAATCATGTTACGACTACTCCTGTTACTATAATACTAATAGACACAACTTTGTTGTTTTGGTAAAGTTAATTTTAAACACCCATAAATAGTTGCCTGCCACAGGCAGAAAATTTTAAGCTAACAAGTTGGTCATCGTTAAAAATTACTTTATAATAGGTTAGCGGGTAGTGCTTCAACTGCCCCCTGGAAAATTGATTCCCCTCTTAACATGTTTCCCCCCCCCCCCAGAAATTGAAAATTTTCTAACTCCCTCCTTAGCTGAGATTACAAAAATTTGTAAAAAAAAAAAGTTAGTGTTTCTCTGAAATCTTACTGTTGACCTGAACATAGCATCTTCATTAAAATCAGAGTGAGCTGCGAACGTAATCGAGATTTATCCGAGCACCCACCCTAATGCCAACCCCAGCAAGCAGGGGGATGGGGGGGGGGGGTTTGAAAATTATGGTTTGTTTGTTGAGATATAGACATGTAACCAGAATCAGTAGCCATGTGTGCAGAAAAATTTTGTGTTTCGCTAAAGTCTTACTGTAGACCTGAACATAGCATTTTATCAAGATCAGAGTGAGCTGCATTTAGAATTTTGACACATTGAATGTCGTATTTACAAAATCAAGCTACAAGCTGCAGCTCAGTTAACTCATGTATTCTTCCGATTACATCAAATAATTATAGATTGGACCTTAAATGTTGGGCTAATCAACGTCTTGTCCTTAGAAGTTTTCTTTGTGAATTGCCTGGATGTTATTACTAGTTCTTTCAAAAGAGTCCTGTTTTTAGATGATATAAACTTTCTTTTCAGAGAAGGCTGCCCAAATGGATATCATCAGTGTGGAACGGGGTAAGAAATTTTCTTCTGAAATGAAATGTTTTTCTAGTATTTTGAGATCTCAAAGTTAAAACAAAAGCCACGGTTGCTCACCATTGCACAACACCTGTTCATACCCAATAGTTTATACTCTGAACATCTATTCTTGCACAGAGAGGATAGCAAATCTCTGTGGCAAAACCTGATGTTCTTCACAAATATCACACAATCAGCCATAATGTAATAGAGTGAATTGCATGTTTCGAGTAGCTTTCCGTTGAACCAACTTTGCCCTTTGCTGCAGCAAATGGTACCATGTTGGACTTTCCAACTGCTGACCATAAAGGGAGCCACAGGTATACAAGTGCATGAAACGCCTGTGGTATAATTATTGCAAATGCAAAAACATTCTTGTGTTACACAATCCACATTCCAGCATTGGATATTTGCACTAGATAAGCTGAATACTATGCAATGGGACAGTCTTATCACTGAGTAAAGCGCCGCACGAGTGGCATTTCGCGGCATTTCGCTCTCCTCAAGAGCTCTGGAGGAGCGGTGGCGAGTGATTGGAGCAGTTCAAATAAATGTTCGTTTACACCCCGTAATTTTTCAACCAGGGATCCATGGATAACGTTTGGTAACCTGTTAACTTGATATTATCAGTCCGATAAACTAGCTTTTTCAGCTTTTTCCTCATCAGACGCACTATTTATAGCACAAACTAATACTTTTTTTTCTGAAATGGCAGTGTGAGGAGGCGCCCTGTATAGCACGTCAGGCAAGCGATGCATCGCTCTCCTTGAGCAAGACAGGCAAAAACGGAGGCGTACGTGAGCGATTGCTCGCCTCTCATTGATAAGACTGAATGGGACCTCCAGAAATTGATCAGCAAGAGATCACCCTAAGAAACAGAAATATATACCGAGCAAATCATGTCCTTTGACACTGTCTAGCATACTGACTAATGTGTCAGAAGATTTCGTGAGACAGATTCTGTATAGTTCTTGTTTGTGCTGTTGACGGTCATGTTGACCGACCAGAAGCAGCCCTATGCCGGTCCAAGCATGAATCGTGCTGGCCATTGACCGATGACCGGCGGCTATTTCAGGCCCTGTCAAGCAGTAGCAGTTATGTGCCAATCTTTGTTGCAAGGTTTGGTGTAAAGGGTCACCTCAATGTAGGTTCATTCAGCTCTCTGGTGAAGACAACTGCTTGACTTTGGCGTTGCAATTTTTGTCAGAAAATGGTTGCTTTTCATATGTAAAAGTTTATAGAATGGCCTTTTTTTCTTTCATCTACCACAAGGACCCTCGGCAATGTTTTAGGGAGTCTGCTTATTCTGTGATTTCTTTGTATCGGCTTTGCAGAAGTAGATGTTATTATGCTCAGTTGCAGATATTTTAAGTTCTAGTTGCTCTTTCAACTATTTGTGGTTGTGCTGTTTTGTTTTTTTTTTTTTTTGATTTTGTTGTTTTTTTTGCTTTCAATTGTTTTTGCTTATATAATATGATATACTTAGTATTCTTAGATGTGGTCAGGCCATAATGCAGCCCATTTTTGAAATGTCATCGTGCTTTTGGATGCAAAAGTCTGGAAGCTCAAATCTGATTTTGTATTCTTTCCTGCTAGCAGTGAATCTGCCTTGACTACGTTGAGCTACAATCTCTCACAAAATATAGAGTCCTGTGCAAGATACAGTGTTGAACCCTACTCACAAGCAAAGGACTTGTGATATTATCCAGCCCCTGAGAAAATCAAGCCTCCACGGCATGACTATTTGGTCTAACAGTTTAGGACTTTGAGCAACTTTGAAGACGAGAAGGGGATAATGCCCCCCCCCCCCCTTTCGTGGCTACACTCACTTTTAAGATTTTGCCAATTATGGGAATTTACAACTGTCTGATGTGACTTGCTTAGGCAATGAAATCGCACTAGTTTGATACTCCGTAAGTTGATCTAGCCTTGGAATCGGTTGATCAGGTCGGTTTTTTCTTAATTTCAAAATTATGTTCACACTTTGCATGAGCATGGCTGAAAAATGCAAAAAAGTCTCAAAATTTATGTGAAAAATTGTAGCATTCTAAGCTGAAATCAAATTTTTGCGATCCTTAATACTTACTCACTCCCAAAACAAAAGGATAACACTTGAGCAAAATAAGTGGTATATGTACAGGAAACCTGCTCAAATGCTACACCTTTTCAGGGCTACGCCCTTATCTTCTCATGGGGTTCACGACACCCCTTAAATCTCCCAGTCATCTATAGCTATAGCTAGCTCGTCTTTTGTGGATCTAGGAATAAAACGCCGTCCGAAAAGAAGTTCTATACTACCCATTGGTGGTAGCAGAACTGTAGAAGGTGCGAACCTGACCCTGATCTAGCCAAATATGGTTAGGTTTGGAAACATTACATGTTTTTGGTATTGCTCAGCAAGTTTATTTACATTGCATTTTGACTAATTGATACTGTATACACCTTGTTATTATGTTCTACTTTACATAGACTAGATTAGATCTGAATAAGGCAAGTGTAGAATGTTCATACTAGTAAATTTGCATAGCATTTTGGAATGATCTGTGTTCTGTAGTGATATTGTTGACTTCAAGTAAATGTTATAATGTTCAGCTTGTTGTTTTTGTTGCAGGGTTTGTCTTCCAGAACATGTCAGTTGTGATGTTCTTGCTTTAAACAGTGAGTGAGAGTAGTATTTATGCAGCTTATATGTTAATGGCAGTGCAAACATGTTAGAATTGACTTCCAATATCCAGTAGAACCTCTTAAGCAACAGTAGGTACAGCACTTAGGTTTGAGTTGTTTGCCACAATTTTGCATACATGTGTTTGCATGCATTTAGTCATGCAATGTTAACCCTGTTTTGATTTGAAAGGGATTCCACGTTCACTTTGATTTTTCTAAAGTTGCTTCTTTTTGGGAACATGCTGCTTCTCCAAATTTCTGGAGAATGCCTAAAATTTGATTGAGACATGTCTGAACAGAAAGTTAGGTTCCTAAGCGTTTTTTGTTATCCTGGTTATCCCTCTTTTGGAAATAACCCACAACCTGGAAAACACTTTGCTTATAACTCGTGATCTTTTAGTCAAAATGTTTTTGGTGTAGTATGTAAAGAAAGTCCTAGCAAGAGCTTTCCTGTGATTGATAAAGGATTTTGTTCTTGTAAAATCAAGTAATTTCACTAAAATGCTCTATTTCTGAGATGGGACGATGTATCATTTCGCGTACATTATCACATCATATTGGCTCCATTGACTTGAAAATTGACGCAAATGTGCATTAAGAGTTAGTGAATGTGTGGCAAGTTTTACGGCCATCGAACATGTGGTTCTCGCATTATAGAGGGGAGGAATGCCTCTAGGTAATCGTCAAAAAGGCCAGGTAGAATAGGGTAAAAAAGAATAGCAGTTGTGCATACCATCTTGTAGTAGTAGAATGAACATATTTGGAAAAGCTAGATTTAGAATTGTTTGAGTAAAATTGATAATTTGCATCAGGAAAGATTTTGCTTATCTCTTTACAGCAGGATTGTAATCCGTACTCAAATTCTTTTGATAAAGGTGATTGTTTAAAGCAATACACGGGTCTAAAATGATATTTGGCTTGGTAATAGAGCCTTCAAAAACATGACTGTAGCTTCTTAGTTCATAAAAAAAGCTGTTGTAGTTCCAGAGATATCGGCTTTCAAAGTTATGGGTGAATTGTGGCTTGCTACCATTTTCCTTCACAATGGTAATTATGCATGACACACGGTCAGACCAAGAGGAATTATCTCATCTTACTTGTTAAATTGCTACTCATTGAACAGATGTGTGAATCTAAATTTTCCGTAGTCTCAAAGAGGAGTGTAATATGTTGCTCATAGCATTCAGAGGAATCCCTCTAATGTTCAGTTACTAAGGAACACTATAGACCTTAGAAACGGTCGATGTCACTGATGAGCAAAAGTGAGAATCATAGGAACAGTGAAAAATATTGAACTTTGAAGCGGCGTTGCCGAAGAAGCACTGAAGCTTTTTTGCTCCAATAAAAACTAGTGTTCATGATTTTGCAAGATCTATCACCATGTCGAATATGGTGCTAAAGCGGTATATTGCTTTAACATTATATATTTTTCCACGCAGGTTGCTAGAATGATGTAAGACCGGCCTTCCTGAACCCTCTAGTCAAACGTTCTCTATTCAGAGATGTGACAAATGTTGTACCTATTTGAAGCTTCGTTTATAAACATACACAGCCATACATCCATAACTCAATGAACATGAATTTTGTGCTTATGGCAGTCAGTTTTCACGTTTATTTGAATGTAAATGTTAGGTTATCGTTTGCGAAGAATTGGGTATGTCCCTCAGATCCCTTGTATTTCTCTATGTGCATTTCCTTGTGTTTCTACAGATGAACCAGCTGCCTCTTGTGTGGATTGTTTCATTGAAGAAATGTGCAACATCACCAACCATCCTCTTGCCACAAAGTTGTTTCT
>JAOBRC010628229.1:0-10803 GCA_027575255.1 Scolionema suvaense
GACTGATGATGGAAAATGTTATTTCCGAAACATGTATCCAAAATTAAAAAGCGTTGTTCTTTTTGTACAATTCGTTACAAACTTTGTTCTTAGCTGTTAGCACACAGAAAGATAAGTTTTGGGGGCTTTCTTGTAGTAAAAAATACAGAACTTTTTCTCAGCTGCTATCACAAAAAGATGCTATCTTGTAGGGCCTTCTTATAATAAAAAAAAATAGAGTTCTTCCTTAGATGCTACCATAAAAAAGGTTTCGGAGCTTTCTTACAACAAAAAGAGTTTTTTTTCTCAGCTGTTTGAAAATAAAAACACTACCTTGTAAGAACCTCTGATGGCAAAAATTGAACATTTTCATAGCTGTTATCACAAGAATATGCTAGCTTCTATGGCCTTCTTATTACAAAAAAATAGATTTTTCCTAGCTGTTAGCCCACTGAAGCGCCAGTAGCTAGGGCTTCGGTATATTTAAGAAAATCGAATTCTTTCTTAGCCGTCATCACAAAGAAACGGTTGAAAAGCGCTACCTTTTAGCACCGTCTTGTCAAAAATAATAAGTCCATTCCTAGCTGTCATTACACAGAAGCACTAGTTTCTAGGGCCTAAACTTATACTGTGTATTGCATAAGCCAGATGAAGCTATGCACAGATACTTTCTTACCCTCCCTGTCTTACATTGGTAGAGAGCCCCTACATGCGAAGCTTAGAATGTATACCAGGCCTTATTACAGATGTGTAATGTTTGGGTGAAGCAAAGGTAGCCTTATCCACTCTGCAAACAACTCGCGTTCGCTTATATGTCGTTATCTATTGCTGATCATTAAGTCACATTCGTTTCAATAGAAGGCTGGCTCGAATTCAGTCAGCAGTGGAAGCAGTCAGCTGGAACTAACCTACGAACTCTCTGTAAGAGAAGAGAGATGTTCTGTGGTGTGCGAAGTTCTTGTTGAGGCCCGCGGTGTTTCTTCGGTGTTAGGCGATGCTTGCTGTATAAACAGCTTACGGACTTGCATTTTGCTGCAAGAATTACACGTACTCTAGATCCAACAAGTTGGATGAAATACGTAAGTATCTACTCTGCACCTTTTGCTTTGTACCCATATGTTATTGCAACGAATCTTACTGCGTAATTTGTAACTTTAGGCCGTATCGATATTTGTTTATTGTGATCAATAGTACGGTTGCTTCAGAACTCCCGTGGGATTTTGATGGAAAAAACGTTTTGAAAGAAGAAATACTTTTTTCATGCAGTTTACGATCCAAATTAAATGGGTGGCAGCTCTGAATTTTAATAGTTCATGATTTATGACGTCATAATTATGTTATTATATTTCATCATAACTGTAGACATGAATTGGGAGGGTGCTTCCAAGCTGCATAGTCTTGAAATTTTGACCACTTTGGAATGGTTTGTTCTTCCACAATGAAACTTTTCAAAGTGTAAGCAGAGTTCTCTTCACATCTTTTGGTATAATTTTTATTTTGTCATAGTCTTACCCGAAGGTATCACATAACCATTTTCTGACAGGGGGTAACATCAATTTTGGCAAAATTTTAAGTTTTCTGACTCTGCTGCGGGGACGGTCCATTTGCTACTCGAAATTATTGTTTGTAATCAGGGCTTTCAGGAAGACTATAATTGGAGTAAATTCCACCAACAGTGGGTCCACAAAATTTGGTCAAAAGTCCAAATTTTTGACAGTTTTGTCCAATTTCCAGCTTTTTGGCAAAATGTGTTGAGAATGAAGATTGTATCCAATATGAATTGCTAACAGCATAACCTGCTAGAGCCTTCTATTGAAATTTTAACAAGACAACGCCACACTGTAATAATAAAAGCAGATTTAACGGTATATATAGCATACTCTCAACTGTTTTCTGTCGGAGAATGACAAAAAGCTGCATTCTATCATTTGTAAAAATCAAAACTCTGTTGCTTGCCACTATTTCAACCTTGAGAATAGTCGCTCATCAAGCATTTGTTTTGTATCAAATTTTCGGTAAACTTGTACTATGCACTAAATCGATGACGAAACCAAAAATGGGCTCTGACTAAAAATTGCAAGTGTTTTCAGGGACAAAGTATATATTTTCGATAAAAAAAATCTTGGGAATCTTGTGCCCTAAACGAAACGACCCAGTGAAATCACCACCAGAAAATGCAAGGCTGCAGTAGTAAGAGCCCTTGGTACATCAAACGGCTTAGATGACCATAAGATTGGAAAGCTAGGTATAGCCAAACACATTTTTTTTTTGCAACAAAAAAGAACACAACTATTAGTTTAACATTAGAATATCATCAGTCTCAGACTGATCAGGGTAAATAAATTCTGTATTATGGCTCTGTTCGTACTGTTTTTCTTTGCCATTCATACAGCTACACGGTGAAGTATGGAAAAACTGGGTTCATTTAGAGACCAAGCAATTACTTCCAGGAGCTGGTGGCCTGTCATAACAACGTTGTTACATTCACCATTTTCATCTGTCCAACTGAAATCACTAAGGTTGGGATTAGAAGGCTTTGCAACTAAATCATTAGCCCATGCAATGCACTAATGATGTGTATGAAGGATTGCTTATTGAATGGTACCTCTCGTTGGCGGTAAGTTCTCTCCTGTTTGGGTTTCATGCATTTTCTGGTGCTGACGTCACTGTGTCGTTCTCTGGAAAAGACATAGAGGAATGCTGAAAAGCATTTAATAGCGTATATAATAGCACTCTGCATGTGTCTCAGACTCTTGTTTCATCCAAGGGCCGTGTTTAGCAGGCCTTCGTCCAGGTGTGTTTAGGAGTCCTTGCACGAAGCAAGGGCTTCTAAATAGAAAGAGTCAAGTGTCTGAAATGCATTCACAGTGCTATCACTTTATGCTGTTAAATGTTTTCCAGCATTTCTGCGAATAACCTTTTCCAGATAACGAGTGACTGACGCTTGCACCAGAAAATACATGAACTTCTAGCGGGGCTGCAGTTTTATGATCCTGAAAGGAGAATATATCTGCTTCAGAAGTGTTATTCTCTTTCAAGAACAAGTTCCAGAAATGGCTTTGGCATCAGACCATAGTTCAGGGAATCAGCGAAGAGCCAGCACCAAAACGTCAGGAGAGCAGGTTTTTCATTCGTATATCTGACGACATTTTAAAGCCCTTGGTATATCCTAAATCTTAGTCGTCTCAGTGATTTTGATAGGAAGAGGACCAACCTCTACATGCTGTCTGTGCTGAGTAGATCTCTTTTTCAGCAGTTGTCCACATCGTACCTATCAAAGACCAAGTGGATCTCATCAACTCAAGAACTGCACTTGGTAAGAATTATATTTGTGCAGAAAAGCAAAAGAACATTGCACGTTTGTATGGTATCAGGTTTGTCCAATATTTGGAATTCTGCCATGCTCTCGACAATGGCAACGTTCTATAAAGATATGTCTCCACCTGAGGATATGTCTCTTTCCGATACTTTGGACAAAGTTAACCATGATAGCAATATACTTCCCAAACAAGGTCTTCAGAAGAAAATGGGGAGGTGAAACTGCTTTCATCTCGGGGGCATCATACATGTGAAGGGAGACTCTGAAGTATAATGTCTACACAAACTGAACAGAATTTGAACAAAAAGTAGCTCACCTAGTCTAATAGCACATCATAAGGTGACGGACGTTGACTGTATTTGCTGCTGAACAAATGTAGCGTAAACTCCTTCCCCACTTAAAGGTCTTCTCTGATGTCCGGTAGAGCGTTCGTTGTGATCATGATAAAAAGGCACTCACTGTCATCTGGGAATGGATTTCGAAACAGGGTGATAGTTTCTATCAAAGCTTCAGTTTTGAATTTATGACTTTGAAGAACGATTGTGCTCATTTCATGACGCTTCTTGGTTGATCCGGGGTCTAAACCTGCGAATTCGTTGGCATATTCAGCTAATTTAGCCATCTGAGGTGCAAGAAGAAAATATAATATTTCGGGCCGCAAACGTTTTTATCATTCTTATACTTGCATAGAGTGATGATTGTCCTTGGATTGAATTTCTCTAAAGCACGGTAAGCACCGATACAGCAGAAGGATACATCTGTATTTTTATTGACCACGTAATAGCCAGTCCTAACCTCGTGAAAAGATGGTTTTGACATCACGAAAATAGGATTTCTCATCACTGAAAATTGATGATGAAGCCTTCAAATCCTGTGCTGCGTGATTCATCTGGAGTTACTTTTTTATTTTTTTTTCCCAAGAAACCCAATTTTGTACCAAACACTGTGAGACTCAACTTACTAATAGCATGCATGTCAGCAAGGTACAAATCAAGTTGTACAGGCACCATTCAAGGCATTCACAGCATCAGCACATTCAAGGTAATATCACGGTAGGCTTCAAAGAAAGATTCAGAGTCCAGCACTTGCAAAGCCTGCAAAGCTATCAAATGAGCAAACCTTGGTGTGTGTCCGGCTCACTTTACGGAGTAAGTGGCATACGATTTGCATCGCCTGATACATAGTTTCAAACACAATATTTTGATGACATGCTAAGCAAGGTTTGAGGCTCAACTCGAAATATGAGCAACTGCATCCAAAAAAAGCAAGCAACACAGAACACTTAACTGCAAGCAATTTAATTTTCATAAAATAAGTCACTCATTGATTTGGGCAGAGATATCACACAGTCCTAGGAATGTTTCCAGGTTTCAGGAGTGAAAGTTCCACATCTTTCTAAAGTGTGAAAACCGACTACGAACCATCTTATTGAGCATCAAAATCTTGAGAAAATGAACCAACTTTTTGGGCCCTGCTAGGAATACAGCAACACATGTAAAAAGTGTTGGATCAAAACTGTTAAGACTTAGTACTTCTGAAAAGTCTTTAATATTCCAGTACTACTAGAAACTAAATTTTCTGTGAATTTCAACTGAATTCTTCAGTTTTTGCTCCATTGCACAATGCTTTGGTAACTATATGAAACAAGTCACATAATTAGTGGACTCCCGCAAACCTTATTGAGAATCTCCACGTTATATCAAAGAAGAGAATAACACGCAAGCCATAGGATTTGCACCACAAATCACAAAAACACCATGTTCTTGAAACATTATGAAAAAAACGTAAAACAGCCATTATTGACATAAATTCCCACCCGCATGCTGAAAACAAAAACATATTTCCAAGATATGAAGCATTGGTCATGACGTATGATTTGCTGCCCCTAAGATCCACACCAAAAATGAAAACTGAAACTATTGTTGACGCATATGGAAAAACCCTGAAAATAGCCATTTTCTGGCGTAAATTACCACCTGCAAGCCTAATGAGATTTTCCTTCGCCATGGCACATGGTTCACAACGTACGCAGAGAGGCTCCTATAAATCAAACCGAAAATGACAAAAAACGGATGAACTGTTCATGACATATAGGGAAAAATAACTGAAAACAACCATTTGGGGGCCTAAATTGCCACCAGCAGGCCAAACCAGATCGTCAGGAGACATGACACATATGGTTCAAAACATGTGCGGAGTTGCCCCTAAGATTCAAACCAAAAATGACAAGAATCAGATGAATAATTTTTGACATCTTTGAATAAAAAACCACAAAAAAACACCATTTTTGGATGTAAATTGCCATCTGCAAGCCAAGCCAGACAGTCGGAAGACATGGCAAATAGTTCATACCATCCATACAGTTGCCTCAAATTTTCATACCAAAAATAACAATAAACAGATTAACCATTCATAAGATACATGGAAAAAACCCTGAATATTACCATTTTTGGACATAAATTGCCACCTGCAAGCCAAACGACATTTTCAGAAGACATGGCATGGTTCAAAACATGTGTAGAGTTGCCCCTAATAATCAAACCAAAAACGACAAGAATCGGATAAACAGTTCTTTACTTATTCAGAAAAAACCATGGAAAAGGCCTTTTTTGGGCGTGTATAAATTGCCACCTGCAAGCCGAACAAGAGTTTTCCCAGATAAGACACGTGGTCGACAGCATAACCACTACTGTCTTGTAGTTTCATACCAAAAACCGCAAAAAAGTAATTAACAGATTTTGAAATATTCTTAAAAAACCCTAAAAATGGCCATTTTGGGGCATAAATTGCCACCTGCTAGCAGAACAAATTTTTTTAAAAAAATTCCGGCTCCATCACTTCTCGTCAATTACGGATTGTCACCTTCACACCAAATTTCAGAAAAATTCATTGCTCAAGCAGGTTAATTGCTGGGCATTTTTTCGAGCGAAGGGAGACTACAATCAAGGCAGTTTCTGACATACGGCCTGTCACTTTTCTGTGATTTTCTTGTTAATCTGAACAAGCAGACAACTTTGATAAAAAAATGGATGACAAATTTATTTTTCATAGGTCAAATTTTGGCCCAAAATTAAGTAAATATGTCAAAAATAGGCTTTGAACCAATTTCCGCTGAAGAAAAACACCTTGTTAATGCCACATTTTTTGTTTTCTTGGCCGGTTGAGTCGGAAAGTTTGATATTTAGCTGAGTTTTATGTGCTATTTACAATAATTGGGTTTCAATTACTTAAATTATGACACGAAAAATGCTTACCTCCCGCCTTTGAGGGCGTTAAGTGGAATTTTCTGGCATGTGCGCACATTAAACACAGCTATTTCGTAAAGCTTAACATTCATAGAGCAACATTAAAAAAAGATCTCGCTAAAAACAAGTCAATTCCTTCAGCGGAAGTTCAATTTTCTGAACTCCATGTTATTGTGCTGATTTGTGCTTGTTTCTCCCAACAAAGAACAAAGGAAAAATCAGAAAAGAGCGTTTTACCAGTTAAAAACATTGAATTGGAGCCGATGATCTTCGATTGCAAGATAAAAACCTTCGGATAGCTTGAAATAGAATTTTTTGAAGTCCTTCTCTGAACATTGACATCCTCAGAAAAAAGACCAGTAATTGATGCACTTGATTGAGCGGTTATCCGGGAGAATGTGTTGGTGACGAACGGACAAACCTCATTTAATAGGACTCTTCCGCTAACGTGGGAGTCCAAAAAACCCACCAACTTCCATCTAAAAAGGATACATGACCATCTGTTGATGATTAGGCAATAAGAAAGCAAGTAGAAAGTACCAATTCCCAATGAGTTCCAGCAACACTATAGCAAAGTTTCATGGCCCAAGTGTAACTGCTCTAGACACTGGAAGACATGGAGTCCTTGGGAAGGATGGCCAATGGACGGCGTGTAGGAAGGGATATACTGACGTCACTTAATAACATCATTAAAGACAGAGTATCAACATTCAGGCGTGCCACCCACACTTTTTACGCACCTCACATAGAAATAAGTCGAATTCTCCAAAGTAAGCATTTGGTCCATGAAAATCCCACGGGACTTTCTTTCACGACACTTCCTACCGTACTATGCTACAAAGTTGACGATTGTAATGACTTGCCGATGCAGTAACATAGCTAGTATGATAGAAACGAAAATGCATGGTTAGGCAGTGAGCGGGGAAATAACTTGACTCGTGTTTGTGGAATTGTTCTAGCCAAACGTTTTTTCCAAGAATAAGAACTAAGAAAAGATGCAAAAATGAAGCATTTAATCAAGACCTGCGTGTTGCAGGTTTTGCTGAGTTTCTTAACAAAATTCCAAGTAAATGAACTAAGGCTAGAGTAGTAAATGTTCTTCGAATTTTCAGTGGTTTTAGTACCAAATGGAGCTCCATGAAAGTTTTCTCTCAATAAATTGCCTTTTATTTTTCATGCAAGGCACAATGCTTAGTACATTTTATACAGTCTTGTTTATTTTATAGCAAGTAGTAGACCAAGCTTTGAACTTCTTTTCAGACTTTCGAATCACAATAGCCCTATCTTCTAAAATTTTCTCTTTTTTCTGGGTCAATGAATTGCATCAGTAAAGATTCCTAACTTTTGAGTGTAGAACTAAGTTTATTATAAAAATATTTCTCGTGAAAAGCTATCTGTATCTCCTGAGATCTACAAATTTTATTACAGTAAATACACCTTTTCTTTGCATGTAAGGAACTGGTAATTTCAGCTCAGCCTGAAGTATGCTTAAATTTTCATGATTTCAGAGTCCATTTATGCCATAGTGTGCAGAGGTGTCTCACCCTTCTGCTAAATAAACCATCTCCTCCTTTTCGTCACTCCCTTCTTAAAATGTGCCTATCCCTCTCCCGCTCCAATGAAACGTACACACCTACCGAACGTTTATGGTCTATGCCTACATAGTTCACAGAAAAACATTGTTCCTGTTTCCCCCAATGACTCCGCCCCACCCCACCCCCTCAGACAGAGGGGGGTATGCACTATGATTATGTTTATCATATTCTTCTTAATTTTTTGAAATTTTGAATCATAAGAAAAAAGTTTCTCTTACAATGAATGATGATCCCAAAATCAAGAGTACTAAATTTCCTACTTTATAACTCAGCATTTAGAAAAAGTGTTGAAATGGTCTCCTAAAACCAATGCGCAACAGCAAAAATGCTGATTTTGTAAATCCAAAGAAGTAACATTCATCAGAAAAAAAATGAGTAACAACTGCTGAACCTCATTCCCAGCCTGAAAGTATGCTTAAATTATGTTTAATTCTTTTAAACGTCGGAGCCTCAATAAATAGGTGTAATGGTCAAACTGAAGGAGGGATTTCAAAACTAGTACCATAAAAGTTTTGTTTGGATCTGTCATTTGTGTACAAAGAAAGCATTTCCATGCCATTTATGGACATTAATCTTTCACTCCTAAACAGTTCAAGCTACAACCCTCCACAAAATATATTGAGACATGGGCAAAATACGGCGTTCACTGGTACCCACAAGCAAAAGACTAATGGTATTATCCAGCCGTGGAGAAAATCAAGCCTCCACAGCTTGACGACTCATTTTGACGGATCGGACGTTTAGGACTTTGAGCGACTTCGAAGACGAGAAGGGGGAAATGTCGCCCCCCTTTCGTGACCACGCCCACTTTTTCCCTATTTTGCCAATTATCCCTATTTACAACCGTCTGACATGACTTGTGAACACATTTTGGCACTGAGTCTGTGGTAGTTTGATGCTCTCTAGCTCATTATAGCCATGAAATCAGTTGATTACGTCGATTTCATCAGTATTTCAGAATTATGATCAATCTCGATAACCTAGAAAAAGGGCTGAAAAATGTAAAAAGTCTCAAAATTTATGTGAAGGGTTGTAGAAGCTAGAAGTAACCCCAAGCCTGAGCTTAAATTTACTGGTTCTTATAAAAAAGAGTGAACTATTTTAAATTATTTCTCACTGTGAAAAGAAAGCATTCTTAAACCGAAGTGCAGTTATTTAAAACTTACTAATACTATGCAAAATAATTCAATGTTTGTGAGCGATGCAACAAATATGCTATGAAAACTGTGCACACCATTCCTAAAATCAAGTAAAAAGAGGGGAACTTCTACTGTCTCAATATGTACAACTGTCCTTTTGAAGCATTGAGAGCAAGAGTGGAATTGATTATGTTAACACGTTTTTAATTATCTGAGAAAAATGTCTTATTTCATATTTCGCTAATATTTCTAACATAGTCTTTCTATACATTTCAGCAAATATGTAACATAACTATATAGTTAGTAACAGTTCAAAGTAAAAAACATGCTTGATATCCATTTTATCTTGCCTGTTTAGCTTCTCAGCTATTTTTGTTTCAGAAGACAGGTAAGGGAGGGTGGATGCAGATATGGAAATCTAAGTCTGCGGTTAGAATAACATAGCGTCCTCTCCCACTCGCCCTACCTTCCTTTCTGCTCGGGCAAGGGGAGGAGTTGAACATGGTGTACTACAGATCCAATCATAGCTGACTTACTGATTAGCAGCTCATTGTTATGGTCACTGTAGATGTTGACAAAGACAATGGAAATAGATATCACATTTTTGTTTTGTGTCAATTGAACGCTTTTAGAAAATACTTGCAACAAGATGGACTTTTTTAGTTTTCAAAGTTGAATTTGCCCCACCTCAGTTTGTTTAATTTTGAGCCTTTTTTGGGGGGCAGTTGTTACTTATCAAATGACCTTAGATAAGCTTGCATTGTCGTTCTTAGAATATTTCATTTATGAATAGTTTGCATCAATTGCTTTATGATCCATGCAGTTTCCATAGTTGCTTTTTGCTTCTTATCAGATTAATACTTTCCCTACATTTCCGTATTTTCATTTATGTAATGAAAAGTATGCGGCAATAATTTAGCTTAAATAACAAAACTTTGTTCGAATATTGTCTAGCTTCCGTCAATTTTTTCCTTCTGTCAAGGTGAATATTATGCACTTTATGCATTTTTTTTATATCAGCGGCAAATGTGTGGTACTTGTTTTATCACTTCTTTTATCAATTCAAAGGGTTCAAATCATGGTCGACTGGATGAAGAGATATCTACCTAAGACATACATGATAATTGAAAAATGGCTGACGAGAAGTAGGACAGCGTTAACTGCAGTTCCGATATCAAACACAATTACTACTAGAAGGTTGTGCGAAGAAAGTTCAACTAACTACAGCACATCAACATCCACTGATATGCGCAGAGATGAAGTCAGTTTCAATCGAGGGAAAGGAAATGCAAGTTTCGTACTAGTCTGCATAGCGCACGAAGCAGAACGTTTTCAAAAGGAACTGGAGGAGGAATACGCAGACTTCACTGCAAACGTCGGAATGTTGTCCACAATCTTCATTTTGAATTTCTGTTTTGTTAGAGGTTTAGTTTAGGAGTCAATCATATACAGTATTTTATATATCAAGAGTTGTAATGCAGGGATTTTAGAGTACTTAGACTTAGGACGGGTATATTTACCTTCCC
>JAOBRC010628340.1:0-10803 GCA_027575255.1 Scolionema suvaense
CATTTTTTTTCATTTTTTGGCAGGTTTTATGTCATTTTTTCTTCATTTTTTATGATGAAGCTTGCTAGACAGCCTGTAGATGCTATGTGGCACAAAGAATAGGGCAGGACTTGCTAAACCAAAGCAGCTATGGATGTATGACCAGAATTTTACCTTGTTCATACGAATCAGTAGCAGAGCAGGACAGACAGCAGTTTGTTTTGTGCTTTGTATATGCACGTCTTGTGCTGGGTGAACAAGCAAGAAAGTTTGACATATGAAATTATTTGAAGCCACTAATGAGCTTTGATTTAAATGGAGAAATAAGACTGGCAGTTCGATAATAGGTATTTCTGGACATTTGGAAAATACGCCAGTCAAAACCAATGTTCTATTGAATGTCATACCGGTCAAATTGAAAGTCAAATTTGTCCGGCAGAAAGTGGCATGCATTGGACATTTCCTCATTTTTCATAGAAAGTGCTGGACAAATGTCTGATGTCCGGAGCTAGTTGCAGGCTTGAAATGGTAACAAAGAATTGTCCCAAATCAGCAGATGAGAATGATGGCATCATCATGAATTTCAGGAAACTATGAATTCTCATACATATTTTGATAATGACCTGTACACATGTACCTGTTGTCCTGAGAACCTGTTTAACTATTCCAGATTTGTTCTGGTGATTACTATTCATTCTCTAGGAGTTTTGCAGTATTCTGATCTCAGTAGCCTGTTCACAGACTGATCGAGAAAATTAGCTTCTCACAGTCTGCTCACTTCAGTACACTAATTCAATTTGCTACGTCAAAGCGAATTCAATACCCCATTCAGCAGACGGCTTTGCCACCTGCTTTGATGCTGAGCAGATTACAATAAACAAATTTGAATCTTGGTGCGCTTTTCAGTTGTTGCTACGATGCATCGCATAATTAGTAGCTGTGCCTTTTTTTTTGTTTTTGTGAGATCTTGCTAAATTTTTATCATGCTGCATAACATTAGCGCCCAATGTTAGCAGACCTAGCAAACGAGAGAAGTGCGCTAGGGCTGGGAGCAGGCTATGATCCCAGTGACTGATTTTTATTCATATTCGAGATTTCTCCATTTGTTGCTTTAAGGAAGACTGCAAAGTATTTCCTTAAACAACAAATGGAGAAAGGAGACTATAATAAAAAAAAATCTTGACGTTTGCGTCGGTGAATGCCCCGTTTAGGTACGCAAATCTGGGCGTTTTTGATAGGGGTTTGCGACTCTCATTGAATTTTTTTAGTTCAGACATATGTCATAGAATTTTTGATGCCTGAGCCTTTGAGACGGGTTTGAAGACAGTCACCGGCTGAATTGATGTCAAAGAATGATGTCAAAAATTCGTCATTTTTCGATAGGGTCCCAGAACAGCACCAATAAAACAGAAAGTATACACGTTTAGGCAAATCTTAAATATTGTGCAAAGGTAGAATAAAGTTTTGCACAAGAGTCGTGGCATTTGATTGCCGACGCTAATGCCAACATCCAGCCTATATCGGCTCAAAATCGAAAGTATGTTTTTTCAAATTTTTAGTTTTCGGCTTGGCTTTCAAACTTGACCACTTGTATTTTCAAACAAAAATCAATTTTGAGCATGCAAATTATTCAGTTTTACTAGATAATTAGTTTTGTCAGTTGAACTTAGCTATCTGTGACGTTACGGCATCCAACATGTGCCCCGATAGTGTTTTTTGGGGTCATTTTTGATAGGTAGTTTGACAGTGTTACCAATACCTGGTATGTTAGATTTTTTGCTCCTTTTGAACTTAGTGTACTTCGTTTTAGTATAAAATGTTTTACTGTAAGTGTTATAGTTTTTGCTACAGACACGGTTATATGCGAAAAAGGCCAAAATTGGTAACAATTGCAAAAGCGCAAAATTTGGTGCTTTTCAGATTATGGCTTTGCAAATACGAAACCGAAAACTATGACAATTGCTACAGGGTTAGTATTTAGTGCGTTGTAGAAGACAATAAGAAAAATTGGGGATGACCATATATATGTTTTTCGGTTTGTCTTTAATTTTTTCGCGGAACTTGAACCAAAACTCTTGAAACTCACAGGATCGATAGAACTTGATCCAGTTCATCGATTTCACCTATGAGAAGTCCTTATTTTGACTTAGATTTCTTAATATTAGCCCTGAGAAAGTGCATTTTTGTGAAAATGACGTCACTTTGATGGCATCTGACATCCGAAGACCTCACTTCATGCTGTCAAACTAAATATTTTCTGATTGTCTGTAAAATTTACTATAGATCTACAATGAGCAATATTTTTAAATATGTTTATAAAGTACTTACCGTAAATGACTCGATTAAGCCCCCGGGGCCTTATTTGTCAGAAATGGATTTTGGGGTGGGGGCTTATTCGAGGGGAGGGCTTATTCGAAGGGGGGCGGGCTTATTAAATTCCTATGCCTGGAAGCCCTTCCTGGTACTGGATTTTTTGTAATTTTTTGATGATTTGTCGCATAAGTGAACCCATTTTTTGGCATTCTGAATGAATTAAAGGGGGACAACATGGAGAAGGAACTGGTCAACAATTGTTTTAATCACACCATTGTAACTTTGGTTGGCTTTGACAGGTTTTTGGAAGGATGCAACTATATCCTTTGGGTGACACTTCCTAGGGTGGGGGCTTATTTGTCAGAATCTAGTTTTGGGATGGGGGCTTATTCGAAGGATGGGGCTTAATCGAGTCTTTACGGTATTTAGCCCCACAAATGTGCACCATAAAAACAGGTGAAATGATCCCCTATTTCGGTACTTTTTTTTCAAATCCAAGTTTCTTGAAAACGGTGCCAACGATTTTTCAGAATTTTTTATTGACTATATGTGTAACAACTTGTATATAGTGGGTCCTTGTAAATTTTTGTTTGAAGTGCCCTATGAAGGCGCAAAAAGGGCATATTTTGTAATTTTTTTTACTCTGGGGTCCATATTTGAGGCCACGTTACGTCACGACGGCCATACTTCCGAAAAATATTTTTTTTGGAAATGAACACTTCTAACAATGTTTTATTGGTAAATAATAACATGTGCTGTTGGAAGCCTATATGTTTTTGTCAGAAATCGTCCCAAAAGTCACCATCTTTAATGTGGATTCTTAGTGTGGTCAGTCGGTCGGAAGGGCAATGTTTTACATTTCTGAGTCATTTCTGAGATCAAAGCGAGTTTTAAGTAGATTGAATGCTTTTAAGTGATTTAACTCCAATGTGTTTATCATTTTCTTGCATTTAAATGCATTTCAGGTGTGTTAGACATGCATATAAGTGACTGAAACAATGCAGTAATTATCTTAGTCATTTACTTAGCATTTGCAAAATATTTGATACTTTTGCCTCATAAACGGACTGTTTTTTATTTCATTGTGCCTTGGTACTTCTTCCCTGCTTCCCACGATTTTCTACTTGACAATCAGTTTTTGTTAAACTATTTATGTATTTCATTTGTTTAAGAGCTTTTCTTAAGTAATTTTCATGAAAACATGCAATCTTTACTCCCTTTGCTGTACTTCAATGAACTCAGGCAACTGTTTGTTTATGTTTGACATAGCTATATCTCCGTTTGTGATAGTATGGACTAAGTTACATGCAGAACACCATTCATTATTCTCCTTGATTTTGAATTATTTGTAATTAATAGGACAAAAGTAGTTCTGTTATTAACAATGTGTCATATTTGGGAAACCTCTCGTTCGGCTGGCCGGTAGCAATTTACGTCCAAAAAATGGTAATTTTCAGCGTTTTTTTTCCAGTTATGTCATAAATGGTTCATCATATCTTTGTAGTTTTTGTTCTTATCCTTGTGGACAACTCTGCATATGTTATGAACAATAAGCCATGTCTGGAGAAAATCCTGTTAGGCTTGCAGGTGGTAATTTAGAAGGTTTTTTCCAAATATGTGAAAACGATTCATTCATTTTTTGCCATTTTTGTCGGTGTTGATCTTAGGGGCAGTAAAACTTTTGCTGTGTGTCGTTCAGGGTGGTGTGGCAATTTACGTAAGTATCGGCTATTTTCAGGGTTTTTTCAACATATTTTCAGGAATACTTCATCTGTTTTTTTTCATGTGTGGTGTGAATCTTATGCCTTATGTCTGATCGTTTTCTTTGATCTGACACAAATATTCTTAATGGAGTTTGCGGGAGTCCACTACTTCTGTGAGTTGTTTAAACTCTATTTTGAGTGTGAATGTGATCTGGGCTGTATTTTTCAGGATATTCTTGATACTGCTGGACAGGAGGAATACAGGTAAGGATTGTTGTTTACATTATTGCTTCTCAGTTTCTGTTTCCAGTGACCTCAGCTGAAGGTCTACGTTGCCAACTATAATGCAGACATTTATTTCTCTGTTTTTTGTGTACCCCCCTCTCCCCAGGTCTCCTTGATGATACTTCTGCTGTAGGACGACTGTAGGTGCACACTAAAAGGGGTCCATTGGAAGGTTGCATACCAATTGTGGCCAAATTTTTTTGTGTCCGGTTGCCTGCTTCGTGGGCCCAGAACCTGTGAATGGACATGGGGATATAGTAGTGGCACACAACACAAACAAAACTTAGCAGACAGATGGAGAATACCAAGTTTGTCATGTATTCCAGCATTGAGGGCTAAAGAAGGATGGCTTAGCCTAACTCGTTACATGTCTCCAAAAAGAAAATTTTTCCGAGAAGGTGGGACACCTACCCAGCTACTCAGCTCAGCAATATTAAATTTGGCTTATCAGAATTCCAGTCATGTTTTTTACGTATTTTACTGTTCTGCAGGATGCTTGTGTTATGCTTTTTTAGAAGTGTACACTGATTACTGTTTTGTTATTTCGCCTGTTCTCCTTTTTATATAATTTTCTAGTGCAATGCGAGATCAGTACATGCGAACTGGTGAAGGATTTCTCTGTGTCATGGCTGTAAACAGTAGACCATCGTTTCAAGGCATTAATCAATATATATCGCAGGTGAGGCCATACATTTTCTAATCACTGACAACTGAAACGAGAGCACAAAATTTCTTTTTGGTATGCTCCAATGTTCTTTGTAGTTTTTGGCAATCCACCTTTCCCTGTACCTTAACGCGTCGTATCTGGGAAAACTCTCGTTCGACTTGCAGGTGGCATTTTATACACATCCAAAAAAGGCGTTTTCACAGTTTTTTCCAAATAAGTCGAAAACTATTCATCCGATTCTGGTAATTTTTGGTGTAAATGTTAGGGGCAACTCTACATATGTTTTGAACTAGGTGTTATGTCTCCTGAAAGTCGCATTTGGCTCGCAGGTGGCAATTTACGTCTAAAGATGGCAATTTTCTGGGTTTTTTCCACGTATTTCATGAACGATTAATCTTTCTATTGTTATTTTTGGTGTAAATATTTGAGGCAACTGTATGCATGTTATGAACTATTTGCATTTCTCCGGACAATCGAGTTGGCTTGCAGGTGGTAATTTGCGTCAGAAAATGGCTGTTTCCTGGTTTTTTTCCAAATTTGTCAACAATGGTTTTTATCTTTTCATATTTGGCATGGATCTTAGTGGCAACTAAGCATGTGTTATGACCCGTGCTTTATATCTTGAGAATATGTTGTTCTTTAGCATACGGATGGCAATTCATGTCAATAGCTGCTGTTTTCGGGTTTTTTCATAATGTTTCAAGAACACCTCATTACGTTTTTGTGATTTGCGGTGCAAATCTTATGGCTAACGTGCTATTTTCTTCTTGGATCTGATGCAGAGATTCTCAAGTAGGTTTGCGGGAGTCCACTAATTATGTGACTTGTTTTTTCTCAAAATATATCAAGTTTTGATTTGCTACTTGCTTCAAAATAGTAGCAATTTGCGAAGAAAGTGGAGGGCAGACAGGTAGAATATTGCGAAGAAAGTGGAGGGCAGACAGGTAGAACATTGCCTTGACTTGCCTCAAGTCAGCATCACTTCATACTATAAATCTTCTGGAACAAATTTTTTGGAAATTGCTCCTTAACACTGATGCTATACGTATGGATGTGCTTTTGTTCTGTGATTCTGAATGATTCATGCAGTGCACGCCGTTCTTCATGAATGTAGTGTTGGTAACGCGGTCTGTTATAAGTTGTTCTTCGATAAAAAGGGTGATATATCAATGGCTCTCATGTTTGCTATGTGTTGTTTTAGATTGAAAGAGTGAAAGATCAATCGTCAGTACCTATAGTGTGTAAGTGTCAGTTGTTTAGTGATCATTCATTTTAATAAATAGCTAAAAATTTCTGCTCTGTCTTCTCTTGCTCTTTATTGGTGATGAAATGACATACAGTACGTACTCCTTTGTAAGCCTTTATCAATTTAAGTCGAATATTTTTATCCACTTTTGAACTACTCCTGATGAAGAGATCTTAGCATATTAGAATGTCCATGTCTCTTTGTTTTTCAATACCAGTGCCATTGGTAGTTCACTGATCTCATAATCAGGGTAATATTTCATATACGAACCCCTCCGAGAAACATGGAGGTTCAGAGTGATGATTTTCCGGAAGATATAAATACAGTTTGGTGCTCAGGGTTTCATGCTGGGAGACTGTTTTGGACTTCAATTGAGTTTTCACTCATGGAGAGAACATATTTCCTCCTTGAAATATTTAGACCTTACCCCGTTGTACCTCATGGCATAGAATTGCAATTACGTTGAATAGCTTTTTCTCAACAGTACATGGTTTGTTCGGATGAAAGTGTCGGGAAATTCCTTGCATTTGTAGGGACGTAGTATTTACCTCGAAAATTAGAATTAAATTGAGTCTTGACATGTGGTAAAGATAAATTCTAAGTCTTTGCAGTTCATTTATGGTCATCAAATCTGTTCTCAGGGTGTTTAATAATCATCAATACATAACCACAATATCTGTTGTTGCCATGATCAGGGCTGTGAACTATCTCTAGCATAAAAGGTCGATGCTTCACAAACCTTTTCTTTCTGGCAGGTATGTAGCTATGTTCCCATCTCATGGTTCTGTCTGCTTCGCTGCCTCTCCTTTCCTGATATACCTGAAGGGAAGAAATTCTTGGCCGAAAAAAGTTTTGCGGAATTTTATTTTGTGAAATTTACTTATGTGATTCAGACTTAAAATTGTGTTTTGTGGAAGAAATTTTTACAATTGAAGGCTGTTTGATCAGTTTTGCAGAAGCAATCTTTGTAATTGAGTGTTCTGTATAATTTTTTTGCAAGGGAAAAAGAAGATGTTCCGCTTCATTTGTTGGGATGAGAGAGCTGTAAGAGTTTCTTTGCAGCATGAAAGAAACGCAGAAAGTCAGATTTTTCGGTTGTAGATGGACTGATTGATACTTAAATGCTTCTTATTTTTGCGGAAGAAACTTTTTGCGATTGGCCAACTAGTTTTTTGGCAAAAAAAAAGCCATGTTTGTTATCATGCGTTAAAGACCCAAACAAATTTGTCACTTTTGTAGTTCAATGAATAATTTGATACCATTCGGTAAGATACTGAGTCAGTCCATAAAATGCCCTTCTGGTACCTGCTGGGGCCCGACATAATGTGCTCTGAACTCATTCTTTTTGATTGATCATTTGCTTCTTAAAGCGAAACTAAGGTCAAAAATGAAATTTTGGTAGATGGTAGAGCTCATTCAAATATGCCATACATTTTTTATTTCACGACAAAAGCTGCTATAGTTCTGGAGATATCGACCTCTATAGTCGAGTAGCTCGCATCTTGCCACTAATTATGCATGATGTCATGTGGGTACAACTCAAATTATTCAAACTTCGTGACTAAATTACTCAAGATTAAATTGCAGTGAAGGAGTCACTCTTCCATTTTTTTAAAAAAGCTGATGATATGTAGCAGATCCATTTGAAAAAACAAAATTAGCAATTGGGTGACTAAGGAAATAGTGATGCTTAGCAACGTACCCGTATGGCATCATCAAAAATCAAGATGGTAGCTGCTGGACTTTAGGACGGAATACGTCAGTAACTAAATGAACTTTCATCATGAAATAAACTCTGTAAGTCATGTTTTTCTGCGCTCTATCATCTATTAAAATGTCATTTTTGACCTTAGTTCCCCTTTAAATTGGCGATCATTGAGGTTGTCATATATTTGCACAATTTATTCACTTTTCACATGTTGGGCTCGCTCAATAACAAGTCTGACTACTCCTTCCGCCCTCTGAACAGGCAATCAGACTCCGGTGTTGACCCAAATTTGGTATTGAACCTTGTATTATACCCTTCAGGGTTTATTTCAAATGCTTGCTGATGTGCCCCTTTGCTAAGCAATAATATTCCCAGTGGCAGCCAACAAATGCAATGTAGAAATGATCATTATCGAAAAGATTTCTGTGTATGAATTTAGTTGACGAAGTGAAGGTCTTCTCGAATGGTAGAGTCGTGCTCTGCTCATCGCTGCCTACCCAACTTAGCCTTTAGGGATTTCGCGCTTACCAGTAGCAGCGAAAGAAATGGCTAGAGTTCGAATCCCACCAGCTGCTGCTGGTAAGCGCAAAATCCCTAAAGGCTAAAAGACGGGTAGGGGCTCAGTAAAACCTAGCACTGAGTGATAGTGAAGCGATGAGCAGAGAACGAATCTTGTTTTGTATATTGTCAGTAGCAGCAAACTAGGAGAGGTGATTACAGACAGCCTTTATGTTGGTTAATTCGTATTAGTTGCACCATAAAAGTGTTGCGTAAAAGCGTAGAGGAGAGAGGATTACGGAAAGGTTTTCTTTTGATTGTTCTTAGTGGCAGCGAACAAATGCGACCTAGAGAAGAGAGAAGTCTCTACCCAGGAACTTTCAGAACTTGCGGATTCCAGAAACGTACAGTTCGTGGAAACATCCGCTAAAACAAGACAGGGTGTAGTACGTTACGTTATTTTTTTGTTTTTTTGACTCCTGCTTTAACAGAAAGTCTTGTAAAATGAGGTATATATGTTCTTCCGCCCATGACTGTTTTTTCTAGATAACCACTCTGAAATAGATTTTTCTGAAATTTGGCTTGACAATGAATATCCACAGCCCAAACAAAGCTATGAAGTCCTGTTTTATTTTAAAAAATTGTTTCAACTTGCAGCTGACTCATTATGTCCATACACTGGCTCTTTTTAGGATTTTTCTTACTTTTCAACTTGAATGTGGCCATTTATGTCAGAAGTCCCCTGTTGTAAATGTTTTCTTCAGACTATTTCAAGTTTGGGTGTGAAACCAGTTGTGGCTATGTTATAAACCATTAACCGTGTGTATGATCATACGACATCACAGTTGCCTGCTGCTTCGTCTTTCCTATTGTTGTTATATAGCATCGAATTGGAGATGTTTCTTATGCTAATTTTTTGATTCATTAGGTTTAATTACGCATTTAAAGTTCTGGTTACTTGGGCAAGAATCAAGAGACCACCCGGCAAAATTGGCACCTCCCCTTATCCTTCCTGTTAGTGCCACATTGACCATGCAATTGAGTTGTGCTTCAATATTTGAGACCCAAGAAGATCCTGTAATGGATTGAAGCAAAGTTGTGTCTGGCAGTATGTAGACAACAGGAATGAATGTGGTTATTGTTTTATCTCCTTTACTCATGATGCTGATACTTAATGTCCAGTGTTAGACATGAGTTGTAGTTTGACAGCATCATTTTCGGAAAATAGATACACAGATGGTGTATAGTGAATTATTTGTGTATGTACATTTTTGCCATGCTGGTGAGCTCAGGCTTTAATCTATCCAGTGGCTTTAGTCTATCCAGTGCGTAGGAAAGTGTTTGTTGTTTTTTGGTAGGGAAGAGTTGCAGAAAATGTAAATTTCAATCAAACCGGCAATGATTGGTGGGATTCAAGTGGTCTTATTGAAATCGTCTGATCCAATTAGTTGTCGCATGGTGACGGTCAATATTCATCGTAAGCTCCACGTGGCTCCAAATCAGAGAAATATTCATGTGCTCTGGAGATCTGTAGTGTAAAGACACTGTATTGATGCGTAGATGTGATCAGTTCTTTTTAGCGTGAACTGCAGATTGCAGCATGGCATTTGTGACAACTATTCCTAGTTAGAAGGTAATAATAAGCTATAAGTTTTCGGTTGAATTATGACAAATTCACTTGCAGATTTCCAGATTAACTAACAAAAGTAATTATACAATGTATTGAATAGTTAATTTTTGACCAATCTATATACATTAGAAAGTTCACTAAAAATTTGATGGGCACGAATTCAGGGGTAATGGCCAGGAGAGTTCTTGAACTAGATCTGATTTTCTATTTTTATTGCTTTCAGGAAGAAGCATTTTATGCGTTAGTTAGAGAGATACGCAGAGATGTAAGTTGTTATGCATCGATTTCTTGGTGTACATGTAGTAATATCTCACTGATGTCTGACATAATGCTGTTATCATATCATTCCTCCCAAGCTGTGTTGGTTTCCCTGCACATTATGCAAAACATGTAGATGGCTTTGTTTCGAAATTTGTTCTGGAGTTTTCCTTCTGCGTTTAACACCATATGTAATTATGATTCATGTTTCACGTGCCATTTCTTGTGTCGTGTCTGCCATTGCACAAATATTCTGTCTTTTACTGAAAAAAGATGTGTTATTGAAACCGTAATTGACTGGAACAGTGGTTTGCAGTTCTTCTTCTTAAGTGGGGGATGAAATGGATGGTTAAAAGGGGGGCATGTTGTATAAAGGGGAGATACAAACATATTCATCTGTCAACTGTCGAAGTCGTTGATCAAAAGCACTTTGTGGATCCACTTTGTGGCAGCTACGTCTCACTCGAAACGGAATGACACCCCTCTGCACGATATGAAAATGTGAACTTTTCATTG